>BQNB010078323.1:0-30579 GCA_026074375.1 Tanacetum coccineum
GGATTTTTTTGAAGGTGTTTTGAGTTGAAAATGTTTTTGGGTTTGAAACGATTGGGAGTATCACCTCTTAAATATCAACAAATAATTTAATGCAATTGACTGTCTAAAGGCAATACGTATACTGTAATAATAAGTTGCAATGCATCTGGCTATTTCTCACACGGCTCGATACATCGCATTAAATTTGTAGAAGTTGCGGGAAACAATACGGTAGGGAATAGTAAGTCCATGGACCAAGTAGGCAATAATATAAATAAGTTTAGGGATGAACGATACATCGTAACTCTTCATATTTACTGGTGATAATGAAACGTCATGTCCGTTAAGGGTTAAGAAACATCATAACCATTAACACAAACTCGTATATAAATTAACACACTAGATCACAAGGTTGATCTTCCAAAATAAACATGAAGCACAAACGCATAGAAACTTCCAAAACTGATCTTGAACGTTCAAAAACATGCGGTCATCTACAAGAACTAGAACAAGCCACAAAATCCAAAAAGTATGCTCTTATGTAGGTTGTGCAAATGGAAAGGAAGGTTGCGAATGACAATCAAATAGCACAAAAAATGTTGGATGTTGTGAAAGACGTTAACAAAAGTTTGAAAAGAAAGGCGGGGAATTATTGACGAGTTAAAGGTTAAAAAGGGTATGCGTGCATGGAAAGCTGTTACTTTTTACAGGGAAGTTGAACATCAAGAGATGGAGATGCACCAAAAATTAATGCTGCACATCAACGAAACCCAAATGCGTATCTTTGAAAAAAAGGTAATTTTTTGAAACCATGAAGAAACTTTAAATGGATAATGTTGTAATTATATCGTGTTTTCTGTTGTTCTTTCTTATGTTATTGATAGTAAAGTAATAACTTTTACAGCATTGCATAGGTATGTGTTGTAATCAGCATTGAGTACTTTTTTATGTTGATGATCTGGGATAAGTAAACATTTACAAGTCATCAATCAGGGTTATGAACAACAGGGGAAATTTGATTATCCTTCCATTCCATTTGATCAACTTGGGTAGTTTCAAAAAGAATAATACTTTGACTACTACTTAATCAACAGCATAACAAACAATACAAATCATTTGAAAATCTTATAATATGATAACAACCATAATCACTAAATCACATACTCAAACAACGAATATACAAGTAAAACACCAGAAACCAAATACCAACCAAAACCTAATCCAATCTCCCTAAATTCATCTTACTAACAAAGGTATGCTTCTCACGAACACTAAGATAGGATTCATTCACCATCATCTGGAGACATGTCATCTTATACAACTCACGCTTGTGTCCACGTCTGAACAAATGAATACTTTTCTTCGCCACATCTTTACAACTTAACCGCTCAACCTCCTTTACCACGTCTTTAATTTCTTTAACAAAGTTAGATACCTTATCACATAGATCTCTAAACTTCTCCTCAAGCATCAACTCAGTCTCTACTTGTCTCTTGATTAAGACTAGCAATTGATCCTTAATTTTAATAACCTTTGCATCATTTGCAATCTCCTCGATACAATTCATTTTTTTTGAAAAAAGAGTATGATTGTAACTAGTTATTTATAGGGTAGCAATCGGGTTTTATGACAAGTTGGGTGGAAAACAAAATAAGAATATGCAGGAATATATATAGAGGAGGGGAAAAATAGACGTGAGGGACCAAATGCGCGAACGCTAAACAACAAAAGAAATGGAACAACAAATATTACTGTAGTAAAGTAAGGGCCAGGGACCAAACGTGCAACCAAGAATAATAGTGAAAAGATAATTGTGCCCTTCAACAGAAGGGCGATGTGGCCTGGTGTTGTGGTTGTCGTAAGGGACTTCTACAAGAAGTTTTACAACTCCCTAGGCAGTGTACCTAACCGTTGTAGTGTAGTATAGGCAAGACTCGGGGTTGTTATCGTTCTCTAGGGGAATAGGTTGGGAAGGCTTGATCACGGTCTAACAGAATTCTAAGGGTTGAGAGAAGATTCCATTTGTATTTTTATGTTTATAAGAAAGCAGATAAATCATATATTTGAGAGGTTTGGTTGGTTTTAGCTATTAAACTAAATATAAACTACGCTACTGGTGATAATAATATAATAAAAAATTATGTTTATTTAATCATGTATTACTCCCTAGATTGCTTCTCCTAGTGTTGTTGCTTTGTCACACTTGTGATGATCTATGTAATTATTTCCTAAGTCGTGAACGAATTACACGAACCCGCCGTCTATTTAATATTCCATTAAGGCAACGCACAAGTAAGGTAGAATGAAGACTATTACAAGGCCCCTAAGAGTATATTAAATGCATTTGAAATATATTAAGAGTGGATCAAGCATATAAGGGGCAAGGTAGTATAAAGACTATTACCCGATGGTATTCTCTCTACACAATCATGTTTTCCTAGACATATCAACAACGATATAGACAAAAGCTGGTTTTCTAAGTCCTAACATGCATATTTATCACAAGAAGCAACACCACTAAGATCTATATCCTAGGTTTCATACAATCATAAATAAACACAATAGAAGGTTTAGCCAAGCATGTTAAAGATAAAGTAAGAACAGATAAGAATTACACAACAAGACATATTGAATGATTAAGATAGTCATACTTGAATAAAACATAAATTAAAGAGAGTACAATAGGGTTTTGAGGCCCTAAAAGATTGTCCTAACAAGCAGCTAAAAACACAATCCTAGGGTTCGTCCCTTTCTTTTACTCTAAAGTTACACACCTAAAACCCTAAAAATGGATTTGTATATACATTGGAAAATCACTGTGATGGCGTCGCGTGTTAATCGTAACGCTGTCATGAATAGAATATTCTAGATAATGGGCTGGGTCATACAATCTGACGCCGTCTTAAGATCTTGTGACGTCGTCTTGAGATGGGTTGTGACGCGTCACGTGTAATCTGATGACGCCCATCCTCCAGCTTCCTGAGTCGAAATCTTGAGAGGATTTTGGTGTAAGGTTCTTAAGTCTTGTCCGTTTCTTCCTCCAAAAATGAGCCCAAGTCACATGTTTTCCTCCGAATGCCTTCCAAATTCTAAAATACCTGAAAAGGAATGATAAAGTACCTATTTTGGGCATAAATGCATGATTTAGGGGGTTAAACGACCCCGAAAAAGTGTATAAAATGACACCTCATCAAATACCCCTACACTTGGGATTTGCTTGTCCTCAAGCAAATGGGCTTTTCTACCTAGACAATAGTAATATGAGGGTCATTTTACCTACTCTTTAAAAGTTAATTATTATACCCAACACAACCTTCTAGACCTCGTAATTAAAAGCACGGAAAGTAAATACTAGCACCTCACACAAGTGTTTGGGATTCTCTACCGCTAGGCGCAAGCATTATTCATTACTATCTAAGAGGTCTTTTAAAGGGTTGTGGGGTGTAGGTGTAAGATAACATATAATGGAAACGGAAACGGATGGGATACATTTAGGTGGCTTTGGGTGAATTTGGAGTGGAAGGGTTAGCTAATTATTTACACGAATACACGCTGGTTTGGTTGCTAAGCCAAGACTCGGACGAAGATATATAAACTCTACACAACTCTACATCAATCTCTTTTTTTTAATAACATAATACATCATAACTTGGGGTTTATAACACGTACCCCTACACTTGAGCTTTTACATGCTCGATATTTACAATCTAACTAATGACCCGATTTGAGGTGGATCAAAATAACATGGAGATCATCTAACAAACGTATGGGGGTATTGACTTAACTTTTCTTCCCCATTCTTTCGTGAAATAAATACTACCATGAATCCCAATCGTCCCAAAATAGTATTTACAAGGATAAGGACTTAGCAACCGTGTACTCAATAATTAACTTGGGTTAAACACAATAATGTACTAAAAATGAGTACATACAAGGTGGGCTTAAGGATAATTGGGTGTACCAATAGGTTTAAGGGGTGACAATGCCACTTCATTAATAATCTGGCCATAACCAATAATTACAAGAGAGGAAAGAAAAATTCCGTGAAAATGGATAGGCTCGAAGGGTTATACTAGGGTATCCTGCACTAAAGTGAGTGCAAAGGCAAGGGTGTGGGATAGTTATATGATCGGTGTGACCATCATAACAATTACAGGTTTAAAACATGGGTTAATCCTAATGCCTCTTATCAAGCAAATCCTAATACTTACTATGCGGTCTCGAGATTCATCACAAAAACAAGTTCTAGAATTTAATATACGTACCGGATACACTCTCATATCCTAAATAACCCCCAATACCTAATAGTTCCTGAAAAGCAAACAAAAAAACCATGCATACACATCAGTATGACATAATTACACAACAAATCATGAAGCTCACTATCCTTAACTCGAGACAAAAGCTAAAGGTATAACATCTAAGGGCGAACCTCACATTTTAGGGAGTGGAATTTGAGGGTTTTTGTGCTAGTAATATAAATTCCTATACATGAGACACTCTTAATACTTGGTTTTCGTCGGTATGTGTCCTAAACATTTTGAAATTTGGGTCAAAATCACCTCTTATGCTATGTTTTGATATATTACCCATCATTTTAAGGACAAAGCAAATGGCAAATGAAAGAATAGTTTCCAAGGCTTATTTTCCCCCTACACTTAAGTTGAACATTGTCCCTAATGTTCTATAGAAGTAGCCGTAAAAACAAATAAAGGGAAAAGAAAACAAGGAAAATGAAACCTATAGTCCACAGGTTTTGCTCCAATAATGGAAGAAGAAGACATGCGAATAACTTGTTTTTAAATCGTCATCAAAGAATCATCCAAATGAACTTCCTAAGAATTTCCAAGCTTCTTCTCGTCAAATATAACCTGTGATCAAAGACAAAGATAACTACACCAAGCATAAAATGTGCGCTATACAGATATACAATATGAATTTAGGGTATTTGCCTCTAAAAGCAAAAGATAGATTATGAAATTGTTTTAAATTCATTTTAGTTTTAGTAGGTTTTTATAATAAAGATTGCATATTTTAAATTATATCAAGTTATTAGTCTCAAAAATATTAAAAACTAAAGTTTTCTGGACCTAGGGCGTTGGCCCGTTAGGAAATCCTGACCCCGTCATCAGGGTCCGTAGGTGACTGGCGTCGCGTATAAATCGTGACTGCCGTCTCCACGTTCTGTGAAGTTAAAATTTTTGTTTTTGATAAAAAAATTTCCTGCACTTGATTCCATAAGTTAATTCCTGTACAAGTGGCTGCATAAAACCTGAGATTTGATAATTTACTCATATGACGCAAAACTGACGTGAATTAATCTAAACAAATTATTTAACATGCTTGAACTTGGTTCAAAAACCAGATAGATTCCCCTACACTTATTATTTGCAAAATACCTTTGATCGAAATTAAGACGAGGTTAAAAACAATACAAATCTTGATTACAAGATAGAGTTCGAACATGATAGAATAAAATGATAAGAATAAAACACATGACACTCCTAATTGCGAGAAAAGTAAATATTGGGTTGCCACCCAAGAAGCGCTTTTCTTTATTTTATGAGTCTTGTAACTAGACTCGAAGTCATACGTTCTCACATGACTTCTCCTTCATCATCCATTCCTGTTAAGTATCCGGGTCTGAGTTCTAGGCATTGTTTGTAAAATCCTAATATCTTGCTTATTTAACGTAACCTACCCTTACTTCTCCTGTCTTCTTTTTCTTGGTGCTTTTTGTAACTCGTTCCGATGTAGACTGATTTTGTTGCTTTTTCTCTTGGTTCGACAGATTGTATTGGGTTCTTTCTAATAGGACATCTTATATGCAACTTTATCGTTTTTGTTGGTGAACCTAACTACTCCTTCTTGTGGGTCGTAAGTCATGTTAGATATTTCTACAAAAGGTTTCCCTGGCACTACTTGCGACAACCTAGGGTCTATAATTGAGCTAATGTCCTCAATAATCATGAAGTCCATGATATAAGTGAAGTTTCCTATGAAGACGTGCATTCCTTTAATCCCAACTGTGAAATTGCTAACTCCTCTATTCACATCTTCCCTAGGGTTGAGTTTTCTCCTCATGATCCAGTTATACATCATTCGGGTCATGATATTTAGAGGGGAGTTAAGGTTAATGTAGGATTTTTCTACATGCACGTGCCTAATGTTGCATGGTATCTTGAGGTTGGTGGTGTCCTCTCTCCGTGATTGATGGGGTTTTCTTTAGAAATAATGAAGGGATTGGTGCCACACATAAGGTACTATGGTAGGTTAGCTCATCTCTAGTTGGAAATGTGTCGAAGTATTCTGTCACCGGTCCTTCCGTTGTTTCCCCTTCACCTTTATTGGGACCCTCATTTTGAGGTTCATAATCTCGTATGATCTCGATGAACATTACTTCTCCATCATCCTCTTTAGAGCAGACAAATTTCATATTAGAGGATTGGGGAACCAATCAGAGCGATTCAAGCATTGAATTTAGCTTTCGTACCTGTTATGTGGCGATGGAAGCTAACAGATCAGGTTATGGGTGTGGGTTAGAGCTGGTGTTTCCTAGGTTGCCTTCTTCTTCTTGTCGTTCGTCAGGTCTATTAACTTGGGATCCTTCGGGCTGCTTGGGGTGGATTGTGATGGTATTGATTGAGCCATGGACGTGGTTTGAGCATTGCGGGTCTTGAGTTGGGTAAGAACGAGCAGACAAAACTGGGGAAGTACTTAATTTCGGGTTCTTAGCCGTATTGCTAGGTAATGTGCCCGCTATTTGATCGGTGATGGCCTTCAACACTGTGCTGATTTTGTTGGTCATCTCACCTTGTTGTCGTTTGAAATCGGCTTTAAACTTAGATAACTTGGCGTCTTTGAAAGTCCCAATGAAGTTAGATACCAAATTCTTATAGACTGATTGATTTTAAAGCTTGAGGAATGGTTTTGTTTGAAGGAAACAGTTTGGGATTGAACCGTTGTGTTTAGAACCGTTAGGTGGGATTTAAAAATTAATTTGAGGAGAGATTTGAGGTTGTCACCACCTAAGGTTAAGGTTGACTTCTCCCATAGATGGATTAGTAGGTTTCCACAAGCTTGTTTGCTCAGGGTTTATGAAAGTATACCACTTAACCATACCCCTTCATCGGTACGCGAGGATGCGTATTCCACAAGGGATTGTTCGGGATCTTTCATGCAATACTGAGTGTCGTGGGGACCACTGCAGATCTCACATAAGGTAGTGATTTTGTTCACTTGAGTAGGTTGTGTCGGAGCAAGATGAGCTTCCATCAAGCGTTGGACTTGATTTTCGAGCTCTATTAGGCGGCGATATGGATATGATACTTTCTCGGAACATCTTAAGGCAAAGAATTGCAAATTGACCGGCATAGGAAATCCCTTGGGTCGTTCCAACTTTCATTTTCATAGAGGGAGAGGTCCTTTAATAATGCCCAGGATTCTTTGGCGTTAAAGTCATGAAGCTTACCACCAGCCGATTGGTCAATGGTTCGTCTTGTGACGGGGTTGCCCTGGTATAGAAAAAATAGACTTTCGAGCCAAAGGTATGCCATTATGCGGGACTTTTGTAGTAAGTCCTTGGAAACGAGTCCATGCATCATAGAGATTCTCTATGATGTTGTTGGAACCAACAGGATATCACTGCAAAGTTTTGGCGGATCCTCCTGGTGGAAAGAATTGAGCAAGAAATCGGGTAATAAGATCCTCCCATGTGGTGATGGATTCTGTTGGAAGATGTTCAAGCCAATTGCTAGCTTGATCGCGAAGAGAAAATTGAAATAAACACATGCGCGTTCTTCCCCTATTTTCACCATCAAGTCAGTGAGCCCACAATTTCATGGAAATTCTTGAGGTGTTTGATTGGATCCTCAGACTGAAGTCCGTGGAATTAGCCATCACGTATTTGCACCAACCGGATGGTGTCAGATCGAAGAGGTACCACGTTGTTCCCTACGGGGAGCTCGATGGTATTCCTATAGCCCTCATGGCTAGGTTTGGAGTAGTCTCCTAGAGTACGGATAGGATTCTCGTCTCCCATGGTGGTTGAACGAGAATGGGTTACGAAACAATTAACACAAAGAAAAGATAGACTACGAGAAAGCTAATATGAAATCTTACTTGAAAGATTCAAGCAAGTAGGAACTAAGCAAAACTCTATCAAGACCTAACTATTTCCCACGCAGCGGCGCCAAAAACTTTGTTGCGGTTGTCGTAAGGGACTTCTACAAGAAGAATTAACAACATCCCTAGTGCAGTGTACCCTAACAGTTGTAGTGTAGTATATGGCAAGACATCGGGGGTTTGTTATCATTCTCCTAGGTGAATAGATTGGGAAGAGCTTGATCAATGGTCAAACAAAAATCTAAGGTTGAGAGAACTACTTTAATGTATTTTTATGTTTAAAGGAAAGCAGGTAAATCAAATATTTTAGAGGTTGGTTTGGATTTAGCTATTAAACTAAATAATAAACTAAGCTACTGGTGATAACAATATAATAAAAGATTGTGTTTATTTAATCATATATTACTCCCTAGATTGCTTCTCCTAGTGTTGTTGCTTTGTCACACTTGTGATGATCTATGTAATTATTTCTTAAGTCATGAACGAATTACACGAACCCGCCGTCTATTTAATATTTCGTTAAGGCAACACACAAGTAAGGTAGTATGAAGACTATTACAAGGCCCCTAAGAGTATATTAAATGCATTTGAAATATATTAAGAGTGGATCAACCATATACTGGGTCAAGATAGTATGAAGGACTGCTACCCATGGTAATACTCTTTCATAAATTAATGTTTTTCCTAGACATATCAACAGCGATATAGACAAAATCTGGTTTTCTAAGACCTAACATGCATATTCATAACAAGAAGCAACACCATTAAGATCTACATCCTAGGTTTTATACAATCATGAATAAACACAATAGAAGGTTTAGCCAAGCATGTTAAAAATAAAGTAAGAACATATAAGAATCACACAACAAGACATATTGAATGATTAAGATAGTCTTACTTGATTAAAACATGAATTAAAGATAGTATAATAGGGTTTTGAGGCCCTAAAATCATCCCTAACAACTGCTAAACAGACTAGGGTTCGTCCCTTTCTTTTACTCTAAAGTTACACAAGGAGTCAAACAAAAAAGAAGCTTTAAGTATGTAAAAAAAAGAATAATAAAGAAAAAGACAAAAACTAGAACACAACATTAAAACTAAGCCAAAAAACAATACCAACAAAAAAGACAACCCATCACTCTCCAAACACCCCAAAGCAGTAACCATAGTGACCCCTCCCCCCCCGATCGACACAATAGTAAACCAGCCGACCTCCACTAAAACTCTAAAAACGGATTTGTATATATAGGAAAATCGTTGTGACGGCGTCATGTGTTAATCGTGACGCCGTCATGAATAGAATATTTTAGATAATGGGCTGGGTCGTACAATCTGACGCCGTCTGGAGATCTTGTGATGCCGTCTTGAGATGGGTTGTGATGGCGTCACGTGTAATCTGTGACGCCGTCTCCAGCTTCTGTGTAGAAATTCTTATGTTGGTGTAGGTTCGTAGTCTTGTCCCAGTATCCTTCTTCAAATATCCCCAAGTCACGTGTATTTTCTCCAAATGCCTTCCAAATGCTAAATGCCTGAAAACGAACGATTAAGTACCTATTTTGGGCATAAATGCATAATTTAAGTGGTTAAACGACCCCGAAAAAGTATATAAAATGACACCTCATCACCTGGATAACAACGGAGATAATCGTCGTTACCCATAACGAAGCTCCAAGGACCAAACGGTAAGCACATTGTCAAAAAAGGACCACGTATGAGAGTCTCTGTTATCTGGGGACCAAACGGGCAAACGGGGTAGAGTTTGGGGACCAACGGTGTAATTTACCCTTATAACTAATATACTCTTATAAGTATTAAATAAATTAATTTTTTTATTTATCTAAATCTTGCATCAGATTTCCACCCAAAATCTCGAGTTCTTGACGCCACCAGATGATTGTTTTACTTAATTTGAGATAGCTTATACTAATTCATAGTAATTTATTTATAGTTGTATTGACGTTGCCAGGGGGCAAGAAATCGTGCAAAGTATAACCAAATGTACGTAATGTAATTTTAAACCTTTGTACTCAAATCAAAACGAAATCTGAACAAAGGGAAAAAAGTTATCCGTAAAATGCACACTTTTAAAATATTTCATTCACTTGAACCATTAATAGTGTTTGAAATATTATTAAGTTTATTTAATTAGGTTTATCTATCATTTCTCTTTGTGTATCATTTCTCTTTGTGTGTATGTGTTAGTATTTATTTTTTTGTAAATACTTAATATTGTATCTTTTTGCTTAATTTTGTAGTAGGAGGCAAGGTATCGGCGCGTTGTGGCGTTGTGGCGGCGGATACCTTGTGACGATTAATAAAAGAAATAAAAATAATTTGATTCTGGTGAGGCCCGGTTCACCCGTTTTTATCAGTTCAAACGGGTCCTCTTTGGTTCGTCTTCGAACGGCTTTTATTGGCTTGCTGAATCATGCGACGTGTAAAGCCGGTTCTCGTAAACCCTTTTGTTTCGTGATAGAATATCTTAACACATATAGAGGAAGGATTCGTTTTAGGGTTTAGAGAGAATAAAGAGAGTGGGTTGGTTGAACACTTTAAAGAGAGAAAACAAATTAAAGAATATTAATTAACTATGGAGAAAATAACAAGCTAACAACCCTCTCCATTGTGTGGAGAGGTGTATAGAATACTCCCTAGCTATGGCCGGGTCATAGGGCCTTAGTCATGGGCTTTCCATGAACCTTTGGCCTAGTTAGCTTACTAACTTTACATATGATTACTCTACGAGCTACGACTAGCTATATTGGAAATGACTGATACTTTTCATATTCCTAACAATCTCTCTCTAAGGGATGTCACTCCAATTTACAAAAACTTAAACCTAGCATATTATGTTTTGAATTTAGTCTTGAGCTCGCAGACTTGTTTTCTTTACTTCAACTTATGATATGTTGTAGTGATTATGGACTTTAGGCTTGAGCTTGTTCTACTAGGCTTGACTTGTACGTGAATCTTGAACTTCTTTGAGATCATTAACCAAGCATAATCTCTTATCATCATCTTTTGATTTTTTGCCTTCTTGTGATCTTGTGACTTCTGGACCAACATGCTCATACTGTTCTTGATGTTCAAAGCGTGTGTAACCATCTTTCTTGATATTCTTTAACTTTAACACTTCGTCTGTAACACCCCCAAACTACGATACGCAGCGGAATACAACATTTGGGGTGCTACTTCATAATACATGCACACGAGTCCCAGTAAACGCATAATGATGCGTTTAAAAAACACAATTTTATTTATTAAAAGGATCAGAGTTACATAGGTCCCAATACCATTATAGATTTTATTTTTAAAAGTCACAACACAACTTGATTTCCAAAACACTTGTTTAGTTTATGACACTACTTCACCGAGACACCGTCCTTGATATTCGCGTTCCGTCCCATCCATGCCATCAACAATACCTAACCTGAGATACATGCTTAAAAACGTCAACAAAACGTTGAGTGAATTCATAAAGTTTACAAATAACAGTTAGAACGCATATGTTAGCCTCAAAATATTGAGCCGAACTGGAAGTTCGTTCATTACGTGTATGAGTCTCGGTCATTTAATTAGTTAATGTTGTAATAGTATAATATCGGGAATCGGACTCGATAGTTAATCTAATATTGTATATGTTTCGGGTTTAATCCTAAGCAAAACCCGAGCCCGGATCCTAGTCAATTATCCCAAACGTCACTTAATGTGTCGGGGTAAATAAGTAACTTTTCCTCTTTGGAAAGTTAGTTGTTCATTTTTTAAATAATATCATTTTCCATATTCTCTCATCTCTCTCTCTCTTTCTGCTCACCACTAATTTCATACTTTCAACCTGCTCCTCACTCTTCTTCCACCCTTCTTCTCACTCCTCCTTTCTTCCCCCTTTCACCTCATCACTTCCCACCCCCCCCTCTTTCCCTCTTACTCACACCTATTTCCTCACGGTAATACTTTTCTCCCCCTCCCCGCCACCCACCAGTCCCCCCCCCCCCTCCTTCTTCTTCTCTCCTCTCCCACGGACCTCACTTCCCTTTCCTTTCTCCCCCCTCTCTTAATTCCCGTCACTTTCCCCCCTATCTTCCCGTCCTTTACCTTCATTCCTCCTCTTTCCCCCTTCCGTTCATCCTACTCCTCTTTCTTCCCCTATTCCCCCCTTCTTCTATCCCTCTCATCCTCTTCTCCCCCCCACCCCTTTTCCCCCCCAGCCCCCTTCTTCCCCCTCTCCTATCCCCCCCTCCTCTTTTCGCCCCTTCCTCTCCCCCTCCGTCATCATTCTTCTTTCCTCTCTTCCCTCCTTCCCTTCTCCTCTTCCTTCCCCTCCCCCTTGTCTCATCCCCCCTTTTCTTTCCCATGTTCTTCTCCTTCCCACCCCTTCTTCTCCCCCCCTTCCCTCCTTCTCCAAATTCCCCCCCCCTTCTACCCCCTTCTCCTGTCCCTTCTGTTCTCAATTCCCCCTTCCCTCCCTTTCCACCCCCTCCTCCCTTCTCACTCCCTTCCCTCCCCTCATCCTCTTCCCCTCTTTCTCCTCGGTTCCTCGATTCCTTTGTCCCCCTCCTACTCCCTTCCTTCTTCTTCCTTCCCTTTCCCCTCGTTTCCCACCCCCCCCTCAGCCTCCACCCTTCTCCCTTCCTTCTTTCCTTTCTCCTTCCCTCTCCTCCTTTCCCCGCCTTCCCTTTCCCCCATCCCCCCTCTCCCTCCTTTCTACCTTCCTATACCCTCCCTTCCCTCACTTAGATTCTCTTCTCTCTTTCTTCTCCCTCAAACCCTCACCATCTTTCTCTCCCCCTCTCCTTTCCGTATCTTCCCTCCCCTACCTCTCTTTTCCCGCCTTCTCCTTCCCCCTCCTTTCTTTCCCCTTTTTCCTCCCCCTTTCCCTCCCCTTTCATTTCTTTCTTCCCCTCAGTTCTCTTTCTTCCTCCTCCCTCCCCCTTTCCCCTCTCTTTCACTCCCCTTTCCTTTATCTCCACTCTTCTATTCTCTCATTCCCACCTCTCCCACCCTTTCTTCCCCCCCCTTCCCTTCCCTCTTCCTCCCCTCCCTTCCTCCACCTTCCACTATTCCTTCATCTTCCCCCCCTCTCCCTTCCTCCTCTTTCCCCCTCCCCCTCCGGGCTTCCTCTCGTATCTCCCTTCCCCCCCTCCCCTCTTATTCTATTTCTCTTCCTTCCCTCATTTCCCCAATTTCCCTTCCATCCTCCCCCCCTCCCCTTTTCTCCCTTCTCAATCCTCGGGAAACCTCATTCTTGTCCCCCCCTTCCTTACTCCTATTTCCCCCCCCTCTTCCCCTCAAACCCTTCCCCCTCGCCTTTCCCCTCTTCTTCCCACTTCCACTTCAGAGATTCCCTTCCCACTCCCACTCCCCTCTCCCCCCCCTTTCCTTCTTCCCCCCCACCTATCTCCTTCCCCCTCTTTCCATCCTTTCATCCTTCTCCTCCTTCTCTTTCCCCTCCCCCCCTTTTCTTCCACCACCAGTCCCTCCCCCCCTCCCTTCCTTCCTTCCCCCCCTCCCTCTTCCTCCCCTCCCCTCCTCAGTCCCCACTCCTGTACTTCCTCTCGTCGCCTCCTTCCTTCTTAATCTCGTTCGTTCTTCCGTTCTTATCCCCCTTTCCTCTTTCCTTCCTTTCCCTCTTTCTTTTCACCTCTTTCCTTCTCTATTTCTCTTTTCCCCCCCCTCCCCCCCCCCCCACTCCCTTCTCCCCCCTCTTCCTTCCCCCCCCCTTCCCCCCCTTTCCCTCTCCTTTCCTTCTTCCCTTCTCTCCCCCCCTCCTCTTACCCCCCCTCATCCTCTTCTTTATTACTTCTTCTTCTTCTAATCTTTTTTCTCTCCTTTCTCAGTTCTCCAACCCCTCAGTATCCTCTCTTCTTTCTCCCTCCTTTTCTCTCTTTTCCTTTCCCCCCAACTCCCCCCCCTTTCTCTCCCTACCTTCTCTCCCCCCCAATTCATTCCTCCCCCCTCCTCAGCCCTTCTTCTTTCTCTTTCCCTCCCCTCGCTCCCCCCTCCTTTCCCCTCACCATTCCCTTCACCCCTTCCCTTCTTTCTTTCCTCTCTATCACTCCCATCTCATAATCCGCTCCCTTTCCCTCTTGTCCTTTTCCTCTCCTACCCTCCTTTCCCTTCTTCCCCATTTCTTTCCCCCCTCCACTCTTTCTCCTTCTATCCTCCATCCCTCCTATTCCCCCTCAGTAAAGTCTTTTCCCTCCCTTTTTCCTCTCAGTTCCCCCCCCCCTTCCCCATTCCCTGTTCTTCCCCTCAACCTTTCTCTTTTCATTCCCCTTTTCCCTTCCTTTCCCTTTCTTCTATTCTCTTCCTATTCCATCCTCCCCTCCCCTCTCCTTTCCCCTTCCTTTCCCCCTTTCCCTTCTTTCCCCCTCTTCTTTCCTTTTCCCCTCTGTCCCTTCTTCTTCCCTTTCCCTCTTCTCCCCCTTATTCCCCCCTTTCTTTCCTTTCATACTTTCCCCTTCTTCTCCCCTCCCTTCCCCCCCCCACCTTTCCTCTTTCCCCCTCTCCCCTCTTCTCCCACCCCCTTCGTACTCCTTCTCTTCCCTTCCCGATCCCTTTCCTTCTCCTCCCCCCATTTCTCTTCCTCACTCCTCCCCCTCCTCCTTCTCTCCCCCTCTCTTCCTCTTTCTTTCTCCCTTCCTTCTTTCTTCCCTTATCCTTGCCCTCTCCTCAAGTGTTTCCATTCCCTCCCCGTCTATCACCCGCCCCTTCCTCCCTCCCCCTTTCTTTCCCCCTTTCTTCTTTCCCTCTTCTTTCTTTCCCGATCTCCCTCTCCCTCCCTCTCATTCCTCTACACCCCCCCTCCCCCCTCTCTTATCCCTCCCTCCACTCCCTCCCTCCCTTCCTCAGTTCTTCCTTTCCCTCCCCCTATCCCTCCCCCTCTCCCCCTCTCTTCTCATCCCATCCTTTCTCCTCCATTCCTTTCTACTTTCCTCGGCTCTTTCTTCTCTCCTATCTGTCCCTTTTCCCTTTCCCCCTTTCCTTCTCCTTCTCCTATCTCTTTCTTTCGCATTTCTCTCATTTCTCCTTCCCTATCCCTCCCCCTTTCCCTTCCCTGTCCTTCGTTCTTTCCCTCCTCCTTCCCTCCTTTCTTCTTCATTTCTACTCCGTCACTTCATGTGCTCTCCGTTTCTTTCCCCCTTCCCCCTCCTTTCCCCCTCTTTCTCCTAGCCTTCCCCCCCCCTTCCCTTCCTTCTTTCTTTCTTTTCCCCTGTCCCCCCTCCCCTTCCCCCTCTTCCTTCCCCCCCCCTTCGTCCTTCCTTTCCTCTCCCCCACCTCTTCCTCTCTCTCTTCCCCTCTCCGCCTTTCCTTCTTTCTTCTTCTCAATCTCCTCCCTCCCTCTTCCTTTCCCCTTCCCTCCTCCTTCTTCCTTTCCTCGTTTCTCTTCCCCTCACCCCCCCCTTCTCCCCTTCTCTCCCTTCTCCCCTTTCCCCCTCTCCCCCTCCTTTCCTTCTACCCTTCCTCCCCTCTCGTTCCCCCCTTTCTCCTTCCCTTCTACTCTCGTTCTTCCCTTCCCCCCCTCCCCTCCCCCCCTCCTTCATCCCCCTACCCTTTCTCCCTCTTTCCTCTTTCCCTTCTCCTCCTTTCCTCTTTCCCCTTCTTTTCCTTCCTCCCTTTCTCTCCCCCCTTCCATTCCCTTTCTCCCCCTCTTCTCCCCCAAACAGTTTCCTTCCCTTTCCCCTCACCCTCTCTTCTTTCCCTCCTTCCCCCCCCCCCTCCCTCCCCCCCTCCCTTTTCCCTCCCACTTCCCCCCCCTTTCCCCTCTTCTCCTCCTTCCTTTCACTTTCCTTCTTCTCCTTCTCTTCCCTATCATCTATTCCCTCTCTTTCTCCTCCCCTTCCTTCCCCCCCTCTTCTTTCCTTCCCTTTCTTTTCCTCCTAACCCCCCTTTCTTTCTTCCCCCTTTTCGTCTTCCTCTCCCTCCCCCCCTTCTTCAATCTCCTTTCCCCACCCCATTTTCCTCTTTCCTTTCGCCCCTCAGTCCTTTCCTCTATCCTCCCCTTTCTTCTCCTTTCCCCCCCCCTTTCTCTTCCCCTCTGTCCTCCCCCCCTCCTTCCCCCCTTCATTTCTCCCTTTCTCTCTTTCCATCCCCCCCTTCCTGTTCCCTTCTCTTTCAGTCTTTCCCTTCTTCCTTTCCCCCTCTCAGTTCCGTTCCCTTTCTCTTCCTTTCTCCCTCTTACATTTCTTTCCCTTTCCCCTTCACTTTTCCCCTCATTTCCGCCTTTCCTTTCCCTCCCCTTCCCCCCCTCCCTCCCCTCCCTTGCCCTATTCTTTTTCCCCCTCATCACCCCACCTATCTTTCCCCCTCTCCTGTTCCCTTCCCCCCCTCTTTCCCCTTCCCTCCCCTCAGACGGATCCCTTCCCTCCCTAATTCCCTCCCCTCCCCCCCCCTCGTCCCCTCCTTCCAGTTCCCGCCCATTCCCCTTTCCCTTTTTCGTCCCCCCCCCATCTCCTTCTTTCTCTCCTCTCCTTCCCGCCCCTCAATCACCATTCCCCCCCCTCTCCCTCTTCCTATCTCTCTCCCCCCTTTCTCTCCTTCTTTCCCCATCCTCCGATCTTTCCTTTCCCTTTCCCCTTCCCTCGGATTCGTTCTTTCCCTTCCTCCCTTTCCCCCCCCTCACGGTTCAACTTTCCTCCCTTTCTTCCCGCTTCCCCCCCTCGCCCCTCTTACTTCCCCCCCCCCTTCCATCCCTCCTTCCCCTCATCCTCATTTTCCCTTTCCTTTCATCATCTTCTTCCTTCCCCCCCTCTTCTTTTCTCCCGCCGCCCTCTCCTCTTCTATTTCTTCCCCCCCCCCCCCTTCCTGTCCCCTACTCCCTCCTCCCCATCCACCCCCTTCCCCCCCTCTCCTCCCCCCTCTTTTCTCTTTCTCCCCATCACCTCTCCCACTTCCTTCCCCATTTCTCACTTCCCCTCCCCCTCTCTTTCCCTTCCTTCACTTTCCCCTTTCTTCTATCCCCCCCCCTTCTCTTCCCCGCTTTCTTTCCCCCCATCATACCGTCTCCCCCCCCTTCCCATCTTACCGATCCTTTCCTCCCTTTTCCCCCCTCCTTCCTTCCTCCCTTCCCTCCTCCCTTCTCTTTCCCTTTCCCCCCCCCCTCTCCCTTTCCCCCTCTTTCCCTTCCTCCTTGCCCGTCTCCTCGTTCCTTCTCCTTTCTCCTTCCCATCCCCCCCTTCCTTTCCCCCCCATCGTCCTTCCCTTTTCCTCCGCCTCCCCCATTCCCTCCCCCATTCTTCCCTTCCTTCCTCTTTCTCTACCCTTCCCCCACCCCCTCTTCCCCCTTCTCTCTCCTTCCTTTCTATTCGTCCTCAAACTTCTCGCTTCCCTTTCCCTCCATTTCTCCCCTTCTCCCTTCCTCCCCTCCCCCCCTCTCTCTCCTCTCTTCCTCTCTTCTTTCTTTCCCTTTCCCTCTTCCCCCTCTCCTCTTCCGCCCCTCCTCTTCATCCGTCCTGTCCTTTCCCCCTTCGTTTCTCCCTTCCCCCCCCTTTCCTTCTTTCTCATTGTCCCCCTCATCCCCTTTCCCTCCACTCCTCCCCCCCCTCCCAGTTCCCCCATTTTCCTCTTCTTTCCCATCTTTCCCGTTCCTCTTTCCCCCTTTCCCCCTATCTTCCCCTTCTATTCATTCCCCTTTCCCCCCTTTCCCCCTGCTTCTTCTTCCCCTATTCCCCTTCTCCTTTCCCCCCCCTTCTTCCCTCTCTTCCCTCCGTCCGCCTTTTTTTTTTTTTTTTTCTTCCTCCCCCCTTCCCCTCGATTTCTCCCCTCCTTCTTTCCCTTCCCCTTCCCCCCCCCCCCTTCCTCACTTTCTCAAGTGACCCCCCCTTTCCTCTCCACCTTCCCCTTCTTTTCTCTTTCCCCTTTCTTCTTCCTCCTCCCCCTTCCCCTCCCCATCCCATCTTCCCTAACCTCCCTTCGTCACCTTATATCTTTAGATCCTTTCCCTCTCACTCCCTTACCCTTTTCCCATCCGTCTCCCTCCTTCTTTCTTTTCCCTTTCTTCCCTCTTCCCCTCCCCCTTTTCTCTCTCCCCCCGCCTTCTCCCCTTTCTTTCTCTCTTTTCACCCTTCCCCTCCTTCTCATCTCTTCCCTCGCCAATCTTTCTTCTACGATCCCATTCCCTCCTCAACCCCCATCATTTCCTCAATCTTTCCCCCTCTTTCCCTTTTCACCTTCGCCTTCCCCCCGCTACCAACGGTTCATTCCCCTCTCCCCCCCCTCATTTCCCCCCTCCTTCTTTCCTGCCTTCCCTCTTCCTCACTTTCCCCCCCCCCCTCCCCTTCACCTCCGCTTCTTCATCCTCCTCGCTTCCTCCCTTTTCTTCTGTTTCCTCTTCTCCCCCCCCCGCGTCCTTCCCCCTTCCTCCCTCCCCCTTTCTCCATTTATCCTTCTCCCCCCCCCCTCTTTCACCCTTCCTATCTCCCCTTTCCTTTCCTTTCATCCCCTCTCATTTCTCCCTCCCTTTCCTCTACCCTCCTTTCTTCTCCCCCTCTCTTTCCTCCTTTTCCCCCCCCCTTTCCTTTTCTCATTCCCTCCCTTCTTCCCTCTCCTTTCCTCTTTCTCCTTCCTCTTCTCAAATTCTCACTCTCCTTCTTTCTCTTCCTTTTCTTTCTCCTCCCCTCCTTCCCCTCTTTCCCCTTCTCTCCCTCCTCGATTCCCCCCCCCCTTCCCCCCCCTTTTCCCTCTACCCCCCCCCGTCCATTCTATTCTTCCCTTTCGTCTCCTCTTCCTTTCCGTCCCCCCCCCTTTCCCCCCCCCCTCCAGTATATGGTTTCTTCACACCCTTCTTCCCCTTTCCTTTTCTCCCTCTCTTCTTTTCCTCCCCTCTCCTTCCCCTCTTCCCCTCCCTTTCTTTCTCAAACCTTCCCTTCCCCCCTCCTTCTCTTTTCTCCCCCATTCCCCCCCTTTTCCCCCCCTCCCCCTATCTCCTTTCTCCCTCCTTTCTCCCTCTCACCAGCCCCCGGCCTTTCTTATCCTTCTTCCTGATCCCCCCCCTTTTTCTCTCCTCTTCCTCCCCTCCCCTCCTTCCCCCCGATTCCCTTCCCCCCCCTCAAGTTCCCGTTCCTCCTTTCCCCCATCGAATCCCCCTTTTCTCCCCCCCCCTATCCACCTCCCCACTTTCCCCCCCCCCCGCCCTTTCCCATTACTTCGTCTCCTCTTCACCTCACCCCTTCTTCAATTCCCCCCCTTTCCTCTCTCATCGCCCCCTCACGATCCCCTCCTCCCTTTCCCCATCCTCCTCTTTTCCCCCCCCCTCTTCTCCCTCCCCTCTCTTCTCTTGTCCCCCCCCCTTTCCCTTTCTCTTCCTTCTCTCCCTCTCCCACCCCCTTCTCACCTTCCACCCCTTACCCACCCTCCCCAATTCCTCCTCTCTTCCCCCTCGTTCGCCATTCCCTCCCCACCTCGCCCCCCCTCTCTCACACCCCCCCCCCCCTTTCCTCTACCATTCCATTCCCCCCCCCCTTCTTTCCCTTCAACCCTCCCCTTCTCTTCCCACTTCTCCTCCCCTTTCGCCTCCATCCCCCCTGTCTCCTCCCCCCTCTTTTTTTTCCCCCTTTCTATTCCCTTTCCTTTTCATCTTCCCCCCCCTCTTCCCCTTCCCCCTCCTACTTTCCTTTCTCTTTCCCCCCCTTTCCTTCTCACCCCCTCTCCACCTTTCCTCATAATTCCCCTTCTTTCCCCCGCCCCCTTCCCTCCTTTCACTTTCCACATTCCGCTTCCTTTCCGTTTCTTCCTGTCTTCTTCTCCCCCTTCTTTTCCTCCTCCGCTCCCCCCTCCCCTCTTCCTTCCCTTCCCCTTTTCCTTCTCCTTTCTTCCCCTCCCCCCTTCACCCCCCCCACTCCTCGCCTATCTCTTTCACCCCCCTTCCCCTGTCCCTCCTTCCCCCCTTCCTCTCTCCCCAGTCCCCTTTCCTCCTCCCCCCCCTCTCGGTTCCCTATTCTCCCCTTTTCTCTCCTTCCCTTTTCGTTCTTCACCCTCTTTCTTTCGTTCCCCTATTCTTCCTCCTCTCCTTCCCACCTCGATTCCTTACAATCCTAATTCCCCTCTTTCCCCCTATCCTTCTTCCCCTTCCCCCTATCTCCCCTTCCCCTTCCTCCTTCTTTTCTCCTCGATTCTTTCTCTTCCCCCCCTTCCTCTCCTCCCCCCCCCCGCTTCCCCCTTCTTTCCCTCCGTATCCTCTCCCCTTCCCCCCCCTCCTCATTTCCCTCTCTCTTCCCCTCACTCTCAATTCCCCACCTCACCCCTACCCTTTCCCCTCCCACTCTCTACCTTCTCTCTCCCCCCTCATTCCTTTCCCTCTCCCTATTTTCTCCTTCTTCCCCCCCTTTCCTTCCCTCCCGTCTCACCCCTTCCTACCCCACTTCTTTCCTTCCCCGCCCTTTTCTTTTCCTTCCCTCCCACCTTCCTTTCCTTCCCTTTCTTCCCCCTCTTTCTCTTCTCCTTTCCCCCCCCTTCTTCTCTCCTCCCCTTCACTACTTCTTCTTCTTCTCATCCCCCCCCCTCCGTCCCTTTCCCTTCCCCCCCTCTCATTCTCCTCTCTTCCACCCCACCTTTCCCTATCCCCCTCCTATCTTTTTTTTTCCCCCATCTTCCCTTTCCTCCCCTCCCCCTACGCTCTTTCCCGTCACTCCTTCCTCCCTACCCCTTTCTTCCCCCCCCTCCTCCCTTTTTTCCTCGCTCCTACACCCATACCCCCTCTTTCTGTCCTCCCTCATTCTTTCTCCCTCTTATCATTTCACTCCCTTCACCATCTTCCACCCTTCTCCTGTGTCCCCCCCTTCCTCCCTTCCTTCCTTTCCCTCTCCCTCTCCCCCTATTCCTACTCCAATTCTCCCCCCCTTTTTCTTTTCAATTCCCCTCCCCTTCCTTCTCTTTTCCCTCCTTTCTTCTTTTCTCCACTCCCTCACCCCGTTTCTTCTCTTATTCCCTCTCCGTCTTCCCACTTCCCTCTCCCTCTTCTTCCCCCCCTCCCCTTCTCTTCTACTCTTCCCCCCGTTCCCTTCCCCTCTCCCCCATCCCCTACACCTTACCCTCCTCATAACCCCCCTTTTTCCTCTTCCCTTTCCACTCGCTTAATTCCACCCCCTATTCCTTTCCATCCCCCCCTTTCCTCTCGAGACCATTCCTTTCCCTTCTCCCCCCCCCATTCCCTTCTTTTCTCCCTCCTCCCCTTTCCCTCTTTCTTATCTCCCTATTCCCTTTTCCTTCCCCCCTTCCCGAGTTCCTCTTCTTCCGCCTCACCTTTCCATCCCTGTCCCCACCCCCCCCCCCACCTTCCTCCTTAATCTTTCCTCACCCCTTTTCTCTCCTCCCCCCCCTTATCCCCTTCCTTCTTTTCCTCCTCCCCCCATCCTTTCTCCCCTCCCGTCCCCCTTTTCACCCACGCCTCCCCTCCCCCTCTCACCCCCTTTCCTCCCCCCCCTTACCCCCCTCAAGACTCTATTCCGCTCGTTCGCCTCCCCTTCCCTTCCCTCCCTCCTTCCCCCCCCCCTCAATCTCATAAATTCTTCCTTCTCTTTCTCTCTCCTTCACCCCTCCCTCCCTCCATCCCCTCCTTCCCTCGTATCTCTTCCCCCCCCTCACGTTCCCGTTCCTCCCTCTTTCCTCTTAGTCACACGGCTCTTCCACTGTCTGTTCTATCCTCCTCCCCCTCTCATCTCACCTCCCCCCTCTTCCACCTAGACAGAAGACTCCTCCAACTCTTTCCCCCCTTCCTATCCCTCTCCCCTCGGTCCTTTCCCCCCCTCGATCTTCCTATCTCCTATTTCCTCCTCTTCTCTCTTCCCTCCCCTCTCCGATCCTCCTTCCTCTTACCTCAACCGTTTCTTCTCTCCATTTCTCTTTCCCTCGTAATCCCCCCTTCTCTTCATTTCTTCCGGAAAGTCCCTTCCTCTCCCCTCCTCTTCTTCCTCTCTCCTCCCTTCCCCCTCCTTTCTCCCCACTTTCCCTACTTCTTCTCTTCTACTCTTCGCCTTCTCCTCCCCCTCCCCCTCGTCTTCTCCCCCTCTTTCCTCCTCTCCTCTCTCAACCCATTCCTCGAACCTTTCAGCTGCCTTACCCCATTCTTCCTCTCTCTTCTCCCTCCCTCCTCCTTCTCTATCCCATCTTCATCACAACCCTCTTCTCTTTCTCTTCCTCTCTCTCCCCTTCCCTTTTCCCTCCTTCGAAAGCATTCCCCCCCCTTCCTTTCTCTTCCCCCACCTGTCTCCTGCTTTCCTCTCTTTCCTCTTCCCGCTCACAACTTCTTTCTTCCCTCCATTCTTCTCTTCTCACCTAATTCTCCCATAACTCGAATACGAAACCCAGGATCTTCTCTCCTCTCCTCATCTCTCCTCCTTCTCACTCATCGAGTCGTCTCTCATCTCCCTCCTCACTCCTCTCAGTCTCTCTCTTCTTTCTCTCTCTAGAACAACTCACCTCTCTTTCTCATTTCTAGTTCTTGATCCGTGATTGATTCGTGTTATGAAGTGTTAACGGGATCCTACAATTAGCATCAGAGCAAAGGGTGGATTCGTGTCTGATTTGTGTGGTTAAATAAGCTCAATTTCGTGGCTTATTTTATGAAAAAATACCCACGGCTCAAATTTTTTTGGGTCTAAATGTTTGTTAATCTGATCTTCTCTGTTCTAACACATCAAAGAGGCTAGGTTGTATCAATTTCGTGTGTTATACAAGCTCTAAGTTTGAAAAATAAGCTTTAAAAGGTTGGTGTTCTTCGTGGAGAGTTGCTTCATTTTTAATGATCCACAAAGAAATTGATGTTATTGGAAACTTAATCTTAATAAGCCATCCTAGTGTTGCATGTTTCTAGCTTAAGTTCGTGGTTAAAAAGCTTATTTGGTATTAATTGGCTCAATTCGACCTAGTGTTCTTCGTGGAAGTTTGGTTATAATATTGTTTTCTACCCGGCGGTTTGACCAAAGTAGGGGACACAATTGGCATCAGAGCTACAGTGGATTTGTGTATGATTCTTGTGGCTAAACAAGATCAAATTCGTGAGTTAGTAAGTAAGTTTATTTGTTCTTGGTTCAAAAAGTCTAACCTGGATTTTTGTGCTTAGATGTGTTTATGTTTATGTGTTTAAGCAAGATCTAGGCATAAGGTAACTACTTGTGCAAGAAAAATCAAGTTAAAAGGTCATAAAGGGTTTGATTTTGGTGATTTGTTGTAAAAAATACGTATTTTGCTCGAAGAGAAATATGCAGGTATGAATCAAGTGAAATATGTTTGAAGGAAGCGAAATATGTTTTTGAATGAAGCAAAACATGTTTCAAGCGAAATATGACAACTTTGAAGCGAAATATGTCATTAGGCAAGCGAAATATGTAACTTTGCAAGCGAAATATGTCATTTTAAAGCGAAATATGACAATTTGAGTAATCAAGCGAAATATGACAAGTCTAAGCGAAATATGCAAGTCCCAAGAGAAATATGCAAAATTCCAAGCGAAACATGCAATTTCCAAACAGGTGAATTAAGCAGGTGAATTAAACTAGCAATTTAAGCCAGCGGTTTACCTCTAATCCAGCGATTTAACATACTGATCCAGTGATTTAACACACTGATTCACCACTTGGATTTTTTCCAACATTGCATTTTATCCTCGGACTTTGAACTTTAATCAACACTTAACCAATAGCAACAAACATCAACCTAAACCATACACAAGCTCTTAAAAGACAATCAATTCACAACAAACGAACCTTAAACACAATCAATTACTCATTCACGGTTTTCTATTGATTTTGTAAAATCCCGTTAACTTCTTATCAGTTTTAATCATAGACTTGTAAAATCCCGTGAACGATCATTGTAATCAAAAACCACAACCTCAATCACATTACATCCACTAAATATCCAACAACTTTCACACTTCATAATTCATAACCATTCATTCATCATGTCTACTCCAATCAATACATCCTCAACAGATAGTCAAATGCACAACAATATCATGGCAGCTGGTTCAAAAGATCGTCCACCAATGCTTGGACCAGGAAGATATTCACAATGGAGATCACGTTTTCTACGGTACATTGACACGAAACCAAATGGTGAGGGACTGAGAAAAAGCATACTATCTGGTCCCTACGTGCCATCTACTGTACTAGTTCAAGCTGTTGCTGCAACGGAAGGTAATCCTGCAATACAACAACATACAACAATTGAAACAGTATTGAACATGACTCCAGAGAACAAAGAACACTTTCTGTCTGAAAAAGAAGCAATTTTCTTGCTTTTAACTGGTATTGGAGATGATATCTATTCCACTGTTGATGCTTGTAAAACAGCGAATGAGATGTGGATAGCCATTGAAAGGCTACAACAGGGTGAATCATTGAACGTACAAGATGTAAAGACCAATCTGTTCTGGGAATTTGGGAAGTTTACTTCTCGAGATGGAGAATCAATGGAGTCGTATTACTCACGGTTTTATAAACTGATGAATGAGTTGACAAGGAACAACTTGCAAGTTACTACAATGCAAGTGAATGTTCAATTTCTTCAACAACTTCAACCAGAATGGTCAAGATTTGTGACGGTTGTCAAGCAATCAAAAGAAATAGACACCATCTCATATCACACACTTTTTGACATTCTGAAGCAGTATCAAAATGAAGTTAATGATATCCGTGCTGAGAGAATAGCCAAAAGTGCAAATCCATTAGCACTTCTTGCGGCTGCTCAACCATATTCAGATAATTACTATCAAGCACCAAAACCTCAAAGATCTAATGCAACATCATCTTCTACAAGACCTAGTGCATCTACCAGACACAAAGGCAAAGAGATCGCCAAACCAGTTACACCTCAATCTGAGTCAGTATCTGAAGAAGACAGTGATCCTGAACAAGCTCAGAGGGATAAGGACATGCAAAAGAATTTGGCACTCCTTGCAAAGTATTTCAAAAGGCTCTACAAACCTACCAACAACAACCTTCGAACTTCTTCAAACTCCAGGAACAAGACTGAAGATACCACACCAAGGTATAACAACGACAATCAGTCAGGGCAGTTTGGGAATCAAAGGACAATGACAGTTGCTGGGGCTAGGGAAACTGTAGGAAGTCAGGTAGTGCAACAGAATGGGATACAGTGCTTTAACTGCAAGGGATTTGGCCACTATGCAAAGGAATGCAGGAAGCCAAAGCGTGTTAAAGACTACTCGTATCACAAGGAAAAGATGATGATGTGCAAACAAGCTGAACACGGTGTTCCACTGCAAGCTGAGCAAGCTGATTGGCTAGCGGACACGGATGAAGAGATTGATGAACAGAAATGGCAGCACATTACAGTTTCATGGCAAAGATTCAGGAGGTCTTACCAGAAGAATCCAGTTCAACTGAACAGCCATTGGAACAGGTACAAAACAATGATGAAAATAATGTGTTTGCCAATGAAAGACAACATTCTGAGAATAATACTGCAGAATGTGCTGATGAGCGTGTTGCGCTTGCTAATTTAATTGCAAACTTAACTCTTGATACTGGAAGAAAACAAAACGATTTTTAAGCAATTAAAGAAAGCAAATGCCATCATTGACTCAAGAAGCTAGAGGAGTGAAACTACCTGATGATCCTAGTAGGGCTCTATGGGAGGCTACTATTGTCAAGTAGTTGTGTTATTCAGCCTTCAGAACAAACAGAAAGCGCTTGAGAAGTACAAAGCTTTAATGACCGGACGATAGATTAGACTTCCTTCAAACAAAGTTAATGATACTCTAGGACTATAGCTCGTAAAGATATTGAAGATAAAAGAAGGTTTAAAAACTAAAAGCCTTGAAATCCCGTTGTCAATCCAAAAACACGATGAGTAGTAAAAAAGGAGCTTTATAACAAAGTTCACAATTTGAAGGTCAACTGCAAAGAGAAAAGTAAGGCCATTTCGGATTTTAAAGGTAAGGAAGAAAAAGATGTTTGAAAAAGAGATTGAAATGACAAACAATTAAAGTTTTTGAATGAAATTGTTTACGACTCGTAAATCAGTCAATTCAAGACCATACATATTTAGCACCCAAATGCTCGACATATAATGGTAGACCAACCTTTGCTAATCCAAGGTACCTCAAGAAAGCTAATCAAAGAGTCCTGTTTTTATGAGATCCCATATGATACTTCTGATCTTGCAAACAGATTTGGCCCCAATAGGGAAGAGACCATGACTCTTGCAAATGAGAGTAGATCAAAATTGAAATAAAGATTATGTTAAACTATATTATTACACAAAACAATAGTCTTTATGAATTTTCAAAGCACCCTCACTGGAGTCCTTTAGCATTGGAACCGCAAAAGAAGTTAGGAAGACAATGTGGAGAAAACCGTTTGTTAGAACAAAACCAAACATTGCTAAAAACGTTGCCTTTCTATCCGTTTCGAAATCCATTAGTTAAAGTAGAAAAGTTTTTAACGACATGACATTTAACATCAATCAATTTAGATGAAAATGTGATCAAGTTGGTTAAAACATAGTATGATTATTTCGGGTGCAATTGCTAAAGATATGGAAGTTTGATAAAACCTTAATAATGCTCTGTTCTATATACCTCAAAATGATATTCTTGTTTGAACATGAACTTAAAACAAACTGCATGAAGATTATGAGTACGTTCCATCCTTGAAAAAGAGTTTGATGAACTTGAATCTGAAAAGGCTGATTTTTCAACATATAAGATCCTACTTCTCGAAGAGTGTGTGTCTAAAGATGTTACATGTTCATATTTGCTTTCTCTGTCTGATTTAAATGCTTATGCTGAATTACAATGCATGTATCTTCATAAAGTGTTAGCATTAAAATATGTTGACTAAAACAGAATTACATTAAGTCGTGTCAGTTATGAACTAGGACAATAAATGTATTGACCTAGACAATAAAATGTGTTGACTAGAGCACTAAATGTTTTGACTAGTCAACATTTATGATGTTAGGAAACCAACACAAGGACAATAAATGTGTTGACTAGACCAATAAATGTGGTGACTATCAACATTATGGATAGTTAGGGAAACCGACACAAAGACTATAAATTACCCCCTCCTATACTTCCATAGGAGGGGAGAGGATTCATTTGTAACATTTCACATAAGGTGTGTGTGTGTATTTTTCTCTCTTCTATCACACACACATCTTTCCCTTTTTTCTCTCATCATCAATAATAAAGAGTTCACTTTAATATATCTTTCTCATTTCCTTTTCTATTTTCTCTCTCAACTCTCTCTCTTGATTCTCTCTCTAAAACCTTCATTTCTTCTTCTCTTTTCTTCTTCGATTTGTGGTTTATCAAGCGAAAAATGCAATTTTTTCAATTTATCCAATTTTGGTGAATTACAGTCATCAACAATCACCAGAATATATTCACTTAAACGACAAAACGGCTAGAGATTCGGATTACGATGATATGTGATCACGGAGTTGATTTGGTATCCTTTATTTGCGATTGAAGTAGGATTTTACAAAGGCGTCTACTTATTTCATCATCGAGACCTTCTTCTATTTTCTATCGATTGATGACTTGCTTGAACGTATACAGCTATGATTAAGACTTGGATTATCTAGTTTCCAGAAGTCAAGGGGTGGATGGATGAAGACCTAGATAACTATCACTTAAAGGAGTTACGTTGTAGTACTCAGTGTCACACGCAGATGTCGATGTGGATAATTTCAAGAGGTGTTGTACTTCTTATACTTTTGATGTTGGGTATAAGGTACTTAGAGATTTTCTTCTGCACCGTTCTTCAATCAACAGTAGTGCAAAATTAAGTAACAAATTTGGGGGATTTTACTTCAGTTTCAAGTTTGGAATATCAGGTTTACTTCACCAAGTGATCACTACAATAGCCGACAGAATACGAGGTTGGTGAGTTAGCCAGAGAGTTTAAAGTTCTTCGATGACATTCATTCACAAGACCTTGATTATACCAAGTGTTCTTGATTCTTGCTTCAAATCCTCTACGGTTTGTGAAGTCAAGAGGGTAATGATTCTTTTGTATATCAAGATTTGTGCTTATGACAAGAACTTCTCAAGTATATGGACGTACACGGCGATGATGCTTCCGAGATTTCACAACCATCATGGGGGAAAATGTGTACATTCGGGACTTAATTGACTTTGATGTTACCATGTCAACTTCCAGGGGGAAGTAGTGTATACTACTTCACTTAGAATGGTTTGTGAAGTATTCTGCAAACGTGAGAAGAACAGTTGCTGATTTATTGCATGCACCCCCGAACGAATATTCACCAAGCCCTAATGACAAGAAGCAATGCTCGTTGGTGTGGTTTTACTTCTACAAAATTCCGTTGTGCACTTTGATGACAAGTAGAAGATTGTTCAAGCTACATCAAAGTTTCAGAATCTGCTCAAGATAGGGATGTTGGTTTGGGGGAAGCTGATTCAGAAACTTTGCCAAAAAGGAGTCTATAAAGAAAGCTTTTCAAGACATGCTGCATGAATTGGGGGGAAGTTAATCCAACTCATGCATACTACAATGGTTCCTGTACAAGTAAAGACACAGAAGATCCAAGCTGGAGTACAAGTTTCAAGACAAGGAGTACCCAGAAGACATCTTCAGCTTTTGAAGCGCTTTGGAAGACTTTATTTGTGTTGTATTTGTACCTGATAGGAACATTGTAAGTAATTCCGTATGTCCACATATTGGGGGAAGATTGTTAGCCCTAAAATATGGTGACTAATCCGGAATTACATTTATCATTTATAGTCGTGTCGGGTTAGTTTAGCTAGTCAAGCCAGGGACTATAAATACCCCCTCCATACTTCCATGGAGGGGTAGAAGTTCACACTTGTAAAAGTGTGTGTGTGTGTGTTTTTCTCTTTTCTCTCAACAACACACACACAACTTCCCATCTTATCTCTTTTCTCTCTAATAATATGGCTACACATCTTTTCCATTTTACCATACCTCCGGATCCGTTGTTATAAGGGTGAATCTTATGTCAACAAACACCTACTAACATACACAGCTATATCTTTCTTCATTCCCAGCCACCAATACATATTCATAAGATCATAATACATCTTATCAGCTCCTGGGTGTACAGAGTACTTCGACTTATGGGCATCATCCATTATCAGGGTTATCGCATCGCCCTTCAAAGGGACCTATATTCGATCTAGGTAATACAATGCTCCATCACTCCTATGTTCTATCAGTTTATCTAGTCCTCTCTACAATCCTGCAGACTCATCAGATGCCTCCATCTGAGCTGCTAGTATCTTATCCTTGATACTCAACTGAAGGGTCATATTCATAGTTCTCTTAGGTTTCACTCTCTCTTTCCTACTTAGTGCATCAGCTACTACATTCGCCTTGCCATGATGGTAGCGAATTTCACAGTCATAGTCTCTAAATAGCTCTATCCAGCGACGTTGACGCATGTTCAGTTCCTTTTGGCTAAAGATGTGTTGGAGACTCATATGATCGTTATATATGACACTCTTTGTCCCATACAAATAATGTCTCCAAATCTTAAGTGCAAACACAACCGCACCCAACTCCAAATCATGGGTGGTGTAATTCTTCTCATAGATCTTCAACTGCCTAGATGCATATTGTAACAACCCGAGTTTTACGACGCGTACGACGATCGCGTATCCGATGTCGTAATAATTATTTTTTGAGTTTTCGTGAATAAGCGTCGACATTTAAAATTTTATTTGTCGTTGATAAATATTATTGTATTTTATTATGAAAAATTTGGAAAAGATTTGATAATTTTTATTTTTGACGTTTCGCGAGTCACCGTTTGACCGTGTGTTCGTTAACCGTTTCGAGGATCGTAAAAATTTCCGACGCATCTCGTTATTATTTTTAAGATCGTAAATTTATTATTTTTATGAATGTCGTCATTTTGTTCCTTTTCTTGAGCCGGATTCGTGTTTTAAAATGTATACGTTTTATTAAATATTTTAAACCAAGAAAAATGTAACAGAAAATAAAAATGGTCTCGGTAGTGTAATCCCGAGCCACGGTTGTCGGGTTATATTTTAGTAAAAGTTGGCGAGTCTAAAATCTAAAGATAGAAAAGAGGGGAGGACCATTCTTGCCAACTAGCCAAAAGTACAAGCATAAATATATGTGTTTACTTCTTATTTTTCATAATAAAAACACACACACAACTAGAAATCCTTTCCCCCTCTCCACCATGGCAGCCGGCCACCATCACTCCACCACCACCGGAAAAGTTTTCCGGTCACCGAAAACCGCCGTGTCGCCGGAAAAAGTCGCATGCATTCCGATCAATCTATATTTTCCGAATCCTCTCTTCATTTCCTACACATCTACGCAATAAAATAACACATGCAATGAGTATTTTTCAAGTTAGAGTTCGGGTTAGTTTCAAGTCATTTCGGTTCAGAAGTGGGTTTATTAAGACATTGTGAGCATTCTTTTACATTTTTGTTTCGTTCATTTGAATTGATTTTGTTCGTTGTATGTGATGAAATCCGATGGGTATTGCACA
>BQNB010078324.1:0-30579 GCA_026074375.1 Tanacetum coccineum
TGGCATTTTAAGTCCGTTTTTGGTTATTTTAGCTCGTTTTTAAAGGTAAAAGGTATGTGTAATTAAGCACATACCAACGTCCTTGCCCCTTCCCGACAAAAACCTACCAACACTGGGAATGTGGTCGCGCTGCTTGCCCCCGCGAACCATGGCCATGATCTGATCATCGGTATAGGTGCCTAGACCATGTAGCCTCAACATCTCCTCCTATGTAGTGACAAAAACACAATATAGTTAATATGTTAGCATGGTTACTACATTATTTCTCGACATCTCATTAAAGTGCGTATTTTAAAACAATACTTACATATAGACGTCGATCCTCGTCCAGCAAGAATACACCGCCAACAGTATGTGTATCGAAGAAGGTCTGGATTAGGGACGGCTACTCTTGAGTTGCGGAGCTCTGCATCTGTACATACACAAGTATATAAGATGAAACAAATTAAAAACAACAAATCACAACACACCAAAGCGTATAATGAGCTATATATATGTAAAATAATTATAATGTTTATTACCTGCCTATCTCGGAGGGCAGCAAGTGTCCGGGATCCCTGCCGGTATACGACCGTGCTCTTTGCCCTGTTTCAAGCATTTTGAGCACACCAGGTCATGTTCTTGGGATCAGACCAAAACCGAATCTGCTCATCCTAATCTTTCGCAGAGATGTTCGTGGGGCATCGGGATCTGATAGCTTCCACGTTGTAAGTCTCGTCATTGGGGTTCTTAACCCAATAATCCCTCTTCAACGACAACTTGTTATCCGTGTAGATCTTGCCAAGATGTTGATCGATGCCCTTCCTGATTTCTGGCCAAAGCTCGGATTGCATATGGGGCTTCAAGTCAAATTGGGTATGCAATCATAAATAACAAAGATGGACTTAGAGATATAATTTATATATTTATCTAAATTCGTTTATTTATTTATATGATATAAATAAATAAACGAATTTAGATAAATACACACAATTAAATAAATGTAACACGATAATAAAATAAACATAAAAGGATAATAAAATAACCGACCCCAATCTTTTCGAGGACCCCCGCCTTCCGCTCCGCCAGGATGTTGCGCCAAGAACCAAAGTGCATCGGGAACTCCCTTACGATCTCCCCGAGGAGGTTAGCCTAATGAGCCGAGTGGTCACCGAGAGGCAACATCGTGCCGTTATCTTTCCACTCAAACCGGATCGGCTGCAGGCCTAATTCATCCATGATCTTCCTTAACCCGAGGTTCCTGGTTTCCTTGTGGGTATGCATCCTGCCAGCTTTCCTGCCTCTCAAATTGGGTTTTTGGGTGCCCTTGCCTACAAAATCAAGTGAGTGATAACGACATAAAAATTCAAGGCAAGCAAATTCAATATATCAAGTTTATGCTTATATTACAATAATCTAGAAATTCTTACCACTACCTTGGCAACCGCCGACTAACTGATGTGGAGGGGGACGATCATTACTGCCACTGTCACTGCCGTGACCCCTTGCTACATCTGCTGACATCTGTACAAGTACAATTAGAATAACATGTAGAAATTAATGAATAAAATAACAAAATCATGCACACATCCAAATAAATATACACATTTAAACAATCCACAATAATTTCATTCATTCATTCAAATAAGTGTCTTTTACAAGTTACAACTAATGATCAATCTTCTTCTTCTTCACTAGAATAAACAACAGCTACACCATCATCATCATCAACATTGACGAGTTCTTCATCTTCAGAATCTGCTAAATCATAAGGAAAGACGTCTTCATCATCAATAATATCATCATCTTCATCAACATCAATGATATCTGGTGGTGCGTCAACATCGATTGACTGACCATCTATATGCAAAGCTGCAATTTCCAAGTCATTCAAACTAGTAGTAAGTATGAGATCAGATGAGTTGTCGACATGTATAATATCAGGATCGTCCTCTACCACAATGTCACCCCCGTTCGAAAACTTTTTATGATTTACATGTTCGACAACCTTCCAACCGAGTGGTCGTCTGGCCATATCTTCAAGGTAGAAGCATTGTTTGACTTGTGTTGCGAGAATGTATTGATCATTTTTAAATGACTCACCATTTGCCAAGATATGTGTTATGTTTTTCTAATGACTAAATGTTTGACTCGTCCTTTGTTGCTAGTGTCGAACCACTTAACTCAGAACAACACAGTTTTGAACGACATATACGAAAACTCGAGGATTTCTTCAAGCTGACCATAATACATTTCTCCGCCCTCACCAAGCGAACAAATTTCATTGATTTGAGTTGTGCGACGTTCATCTCGGCTGTGCACGACAAACCTCACACTGTTGACTACGCAAGAGTTTACTGAGATTGGAGTCGGTGTTGGTCCACAAGCCAAAGTGAATAACTCGCTGCTTGCGCTAACACCTGGGTCTTTGTCTACGTGACGTTGACGGATCTATGAAGAAGATAGGATTAGATAGAGAACACAAAATATGATATCTTTATTTTTACAGTTAAATACACAAAATAAGTCTAAGCTTACCTGCGACCCAAACCAGCCGGAGAATTCTTCTTTCATGTCTTTGTTAGGAAATTAACTGAAAAATGTTCATGGTATTAGAATAAGTCGTCGAAAAGATAAGTTAAGAAAAAGAAGGGATGAAAAAAAAACGCGTACCTCTTGAACTTGACCCAATACGTGTCGATTTCAGGACTATTGTGAAGTACATACCATATCATTTTCTTCAATTCTTGGTGATCAATACGAATAACCGACCGTAAACCAATCGATTTACATATTGATCTGAACACCTGAAACTGATACGTTGGAGGACGGCAATCCACATTACGGTCGGGATTATTAAATTTCGTGGTACCATCCCAAAAATAATAAGAACTGAAAGTCAATGCTTCTTTTGAAACACACCCTCCGCAATCGAACCTTCCGGCTTAGCTTTATTTCGTACATAATTTTTTAGATTCTTCATGAATCTTTCAAATGGATACATCCACCGTGTGACACCTCGTAAATTTTTGTTCATTAATTTAGCCGTTACCGGACGCTAATTTGAATTTTTAAAGTTTCGTTTAACTTTTACGTTTAACCGGGAAGTTTTCCCGATATTTATCTGAGAATCATCGTCGGGAGTGAACCGGGACACCAAACGAGGTAGTATTTTGGCAATAGTCATGCTTTTATATTTTAAGGCAATATTTAAAATTTCATAATTTTCGGAGATACCGTTATTCATTTCGTTACTTGGGTGAATCGTGTTTTATTTAAAATGTAAGCATATGCATGGAAGGCTTGGAAATTAAATCAAACAAGGAGCACTAGCATCTTAAAATATTGAAAACCATATTGGTCCCCCCTATCTTGTCTTGTTCGTCTAAACCAACACCTTATGTGAACCTTGGAGGCCAAGTTGAATTTCAAAATCAATAAGACAAGTTCCAACTCATCTTTTGTCTTAGAACCATTGTGATTGGAATATCATTTTGGTCCCCTCTCTTCCTTTATCCTATTACACGCACACACACTACACACTTTTAGTGTGTGAAGTAATCTTGCACATATATACTATATTTCATCTTATTTTTCATTCATATCATACACACACTTAGCATTTGAGTTTTCTTTTTTCTCTCTTGCTCTCCTAGTCTACGAAAAACACACACACATACATAAATTCAGAATTTTTCCATCTTTGATAAAAAAAACTCTTAAAGATTTGTTGAAGGTTTGATCATTTGTATCATTCGGGTATTTATTAAACAACATTTGGGTTGTATTAGTCTTGTTCATCCTTCTAAAAACCTTCAAACTTTGTAAGTCTTCAAATCTTTTCATAACTTGTACTTTCATAATCATCTTGATGCATACTTACTAGTTGTACAACTTATTTTGTAAAAACAAAGATTTTAAAACTACATAAACCTTAACAGGTTATGCTTATGGTTCGAAAATAATAAAAGAAAATATAAGAAAAGTATAGTTTTGTGATCGTGGTTATTTTTGTATAATCAAAATGGTATGTTATAGCTTATTTGCATTCGGCTCATATAATAAGCTAATGGGAAAGATTATTTGATTATTTTCGAGCTTATGTGACCTATATATGTTGCGTCCTAAATTAGAAAACATAAAGAAATATTTGTTCAAGCTAGTTTCTTGTAACTTAAATTTATTGAGCTTATTTCTATCTTATTTTTGTTCGGCTTATATAATAAGCTTTTGTAAAATCTTATTTTGATTATTTTGAGCTTAATGAGCTTATGTATGGTTCGGCCCAAATAGAAAAGAAAGGAGAATTATTTGTTTAGCTTACTTTGTTTCGGCTTATATTTGTTAGCTTATTTTTCTAGCTTATTTTGAAAGGAGAAATAGTAAACTTATTCGGCTTAATAAATAAGTCTGAATATGGTTTGCTTGGCTTTTAGGCGCGTCCCATATACAAGGCCAACACCACAAGCTTATTCTTGAGCTTATGTGGTTCGGCTTATTTTATTGTGGCCTATTGTGAGCTTATTGATAGCTTATTATTGAGTCGCGTGTTTATTAGTTAATGTTTTGCTTATCGGACTATATGGATAAGTAAAACTACATTTTTAGACTAAACGGGTCAAGGCCCAACATAAATACAATACACCAAGGCGTAAAGCTACGGTGTAGCTTACTGGATAAGTTCATGAATAGCTTATTTAATAGTGTACGACTTAGACGCTATACGTTTAACTCATTTTAAACGTTGGACGTTGCGAATAATAAGAGATTTGATGATGTATAGTTTGTAATTATGAAAAGTGGATTGAAAGTGATTTGAAAATGGTTTTAAATAAAGTCTACGACTTTGGAAAACGTGTAAACACGAACGAGTCATGCCGAAATTTTTATAAATTATTATACTTAGTAAATATTAGAAAACGCACATGATAAAACTAGGTAAATGGAAATTTAATAATGTGCTGAACAATATATATATATATATATATATATCTACCTAGACATTTATATGTATATAATATTAATATACGTGCTATTATTTACTCGATTTACTTACAAAAACATTTTAACTACCATACGATTACAAGCGTTAATTTCTGGAAATGTATTAACAAAAGTACACAAGTATATGCTTATGTATTATCCGCACTTCTGCGCTACTCCGATACTAAACCAAACCTTCATTTCATAGGTTGTCGTTACGAACCGTTGTTCGCTATCGTGTGATTTTATTTTAGACTATTCTTCTTCGATTCACCAATAAAAGTGAGTTCATAGCCCCAATTTTAATTGTTTTGAATAATTATTTTATAACTTGGGGTGAGAAACATTGCTTGATTTTAAAACTAGACACAAGTACTATACGTGAGAAATTCCTCGTTTACGTGTTGCCTAAGTAGCATTTAGATCACTATTGCCCGAATTATCATGAATTTTTAATCATCTTTAACCGACTGGCTGGTTAAGTGAGCGCGAGTGAATAAATAGATCTATTGGGACTAATTATCCCTATCCGGGTAAGAAGCACTTACTAGTCCGAGTTTGCCAAGGACTAACAGATATATGTCATGTCGAAACTAGTTAGGTGGTCTTTGGTCGGACACCTGAAGAGCAGGCCTTTATAGCACTGTACATGCTATCTTTCAGTATTAGCTTCAGTATCATGAACTTAGTGAAACATAAATGCCTCTTTATGTGAAGTTGTATCTCCTATAACTGTCGCATATGTTTTGATAATCTTGTGGTCCACATTAATTACGTTTGAACAAAACCTATTAATTCACCAACTTTATGTTGACTTTTTAAGCATGTTTTTCTCAGGTGCTTAGCATGGATGTCGTTGCTTGACTTATGTGAAGTCTATTTGCCCGGACCGGTTTACTAGAAATTTATCTATATCTTTAATACCGTTGTTGAACTTATTTAAGCTTCCGCATTCTAACTTTTGTATCTTTTAAATTTGATCAATCTAAAACTTATTTATATTTTAAACTTATACAACGATGTTATTTTTCAAACATAACCTTAGAGGTCGTTCTTTATGCTTTGTACTTGAGATATTTAGTGACATCACGCCTCCGGACAATAAATCAGACGAGACCCTATTTAGGGGTGTGACAGATTGGTATCAAGAGCCAAGGTTATAGAGAATCAGGTAGTATAAACTTGGTCTAGACTATAACCAGTATGTGATCCTACATGATTATGTGTGCCTTATGTGATTTTACATATATGTAATATGTATATGTACTATGTAATTAAATACTACTAATATTACTATAATTGTATTGCATTATTTTCGCGGTACTTCATCCGATGGTCTATTCATTCACTCATTCATCTATGCATTCATTTACCCATTCATTCATTTGCCCATTTGATCATTCTTTTTCGCATCATGCATGGTTGATATAAAGGATATTTATATAAACTTTTGCTTGTGCATGTCATGGCTATTTCTATTATCTCAGTTTCTTCAGATTCATCATAGGACAGTGTGGGGACACCTGCTGGACAAGTTATCTTGTTTGGCACTATCCCTACCACTATTCTCCACACTACACCTTCTGTGACTTCACCCACTACCCATATTGATACCACGTCGATACCTACTGTTTCACCCACTACACCCACATCACTTGATTATACACCCGCATCACCTGATTATTCACCGGCATCTGATATGGAGTTTGATCTATCAGAGGATCCGTCATCAGATCATATACCGCCACTACCAGCTACTTCACCATTTCTTTAATTGACCGGTGATTCTTCATATAGTGATACACCTAATACACCACCATCACCTACCCATGGTACACCATTTATTGAGACTACCCTTTCTACCTAGAGTACACCTGTTGCATCTGGTGCACTTCGACGTTGAGTCATGGTTCTTGCACTTGGGCAGCCTATTCCTCATGTCGATCGTACCGCTACCATATTAATGGGCCGGTACACATGATGACTGCGAGGAAGAGGGTTGGACCATTACCTACTCATCGTCTTGCTGTAAGACATTCAGTTGATTACTCTTCTTTAGATCATTTTTCTTCAGATGATTCTTCGAGGGATTCATCATCGAGTTCATCATCAGAGTCTTCTTCGGATTCTTCTGTGGATGCTTTATCTGATTTTTCATCTAGTCGTTCTGCATCTGATCATTAATTACCCACACCATCATTGGGTATGAGACCTAGTCATTACTTATGTTCATTGGTACCGAGTATTCATCGTTCATCTGCTGCTATTTCTGAGAGACCATCTCATGATTCTTCTTCTGCGAGTCCTTCTTGCAAGAGGAGTAGATCCCCTGCTGCATCTGTACCGTTATCTTTACCTACCCTTGGAGCATTATCTTATGCACGTGCTGATATTTTACCATCACCTAAGAGGATTAGGAGTCTTGAGACAGCTATGGATTTAGAGGGTTGTTCGGAGGATAGTTTTGAGCCATATGTACCTAAAGAGACTGGATTGGGAGTTGACTTTATAGAGGAGAGTTCTTAGTTATCTAGGCATAGAGGGACTGATTTAGAGATGGATGTTGATGTCGTGAGGAGCGATGGGATTTATATTGACCTTGAGATTCAGGCAGAGATTGACGAGTGTATCGCTTATGCGGATGCTCTTAGAGATAGAGGGATTGATGCTAGAGTTGTAGTTAAGGCAATTGATCGAGAGGAGATCAAGACGGGTGTAACAGGCCCAGTTGAGGTTAGAGTTGATAGAGTTACTTGTTGGGAATTAAACTTATCATACTTAGTACTGCTCACAAGTTACAACTACCAGTATTAATCAGTTAGTACTGCTAGAGTAACTTAGTAATGCCAGTACTAACTTAAGACTGTTGAAGGACTTAAGACTGCTGGTTATAGAGTTACTACTGCTGGTTCAAGATTAATGACACTGCTGAAGTTAATGCCGATTAGTCAAATAGAAGACTAAAGTTAATGTTAATTGATTGAAATTAATGCTGATTAGTCAAACAGAAGACTGAAGTTAATGATGATTGAAGAGATTAATGCTGATTGAGAATTTGACTAAATATTTTGGAAATTATTAAATATTTCACCAAACCGATCATGTTCATTCCCACTGCTAGAGTACTTTTCCCATTGTTAGTGTAAATCTTCCCACTGCTAGAGATTTTTCCTACTGTTAGTGTATCTCTACCACTGCCAAGGTTTCCACTGCTTGAAGACTTTCCACTGCTGATTGAAGATAAGGATTACTCTGAGTCAAATACGCGTTATTGTTATATTTGGAATGTATCTTGTGTATATCTCTTTTATTTAGGAGATACGGTTTAAGGTCTTATCTTGTACAGGGCTCCTTGTGCTATAAAAGGAGTCCTTAGGTTAGAGTAGAAATATACATACATCATATATACACATCTTTCACATACTACTCTCATAGCTTTAAGGTTTTGTAAATCCTAGTACTGTCAGAGAACTTGTATTATTCTCTTAATAATATTAAAGCTTTTTGGTTATTCACTATTTTCATTTCATTTCATTGTTATCTTCTTGATCACTAAAGGTTAGATTCCGCATAGCCTTTGGTGAAACTCATTAACAAAGTTTCTCTCATTGTTACCTTGTGTTTATCCAAGATAACAATAACCTTATAACCTAAGGCATAAGATCCAAGTTTGGGAACAACAAGTGGTATCAGAGCTTGTTGAGAAAACTTTGATCAAAGAAGCATAACACTCTTACCTTATTACTAAACCACAAACAGAAATGGATCCATATAACCACACAACCAATACCTCCACAAAACTCCCAATCCTTGACACTGGAAAGTTTGAACAATGGAAATTCAGAATCCAACAGTACTTACAACATGAACACTATGCTCTATGGGAAGTCATAGAGTTTGGTGACTCTTACAAAGTACCACCAGAAGAACCAGGGAAAGCAGTAGCAGGAGAAGCCTCTGCAAAGAAGAAAGGAAGGACTGTGGCTATAACTACTGAAGACATGCAGAAAAGAAGAAATGATGTCAAGGCAAGAACTACTTTGTTGTTGGCTCTCCCTGATGAACATCAGTTAAGATTCAGCAAATATGATAATGCCAAAGAACTCTGGGAAGCCATTTTGAAAACTTTTGGTGGAAATGAAGCCACCAAAAAGACAAAGAAGAATCAGTTGAAGCAACAATATGGCAACTTCAAGGCTGAAGGGTCAGAAACACTTGAGCAAACCTTTAATAGGTTGCAGGCTATTGTGAGTCATCTTGAGTTCATGGATGTTCCAATTGAAAAAGATGATCTAAACCAAAAGTTTTTGACAAGTCTTGCACCAGAATGGTTAATGTACACCATTGTTTGGAGAAACAGAGATGATCTAGACACAATGAGTCTGGATGATTTGTACAATCATCTCAAAGTCTATGAACCTGAAGTCCAAAAGAAGGCAGGATCAAACTCTCAAAACATGGCCTTCATTTCTTCATCAAACACCAGCAGTGGAAAAGGTGAAGTTCCCACTGCTAGTGTTCCAACTGCTAGTAGTCAAGTTTCCACTGTTAGCACTGAGGTTGCAGCTGCTAGTCTAAGCCATGATACTATCTGTGCATACATAGCTACTCAATCAAGTGGTTCTCAAATCAAATATGAGGACATCACTCAGATTGATGAAGATGATATAGAAGAGATGGACATCAAATGGAACTTGGCTTTGCTGAGCATGAGGGCTGATAGGTTTTGGAAGAAGACTGGTAAGAAGATTACCATTCAAGGATCTGATGTAGCTGGTTTTGACAAATCAAAGGTGGAATGCTTCAATTGCCACAAAATGGGTCATTTTGCTAGAGAGTGCAGAGCACCAAGAAGTCAAGACAGAGGAAAGAGAGAAAGCTACAGGAAGGATCCTAAGGTGGAAGAACCTGCTCCTAAGGCATTGATGGCCATTGATGGCATTGGATGGGATTGGAGCTACATGGCTAATGAAGATGAAAACCATGCACTTGTGGCAGATGATGTAGTTCCAACAGAATTTGCTCTTATGGCCATGTCTAGCTCAAGCTCAAGCTCAGACAATGAGGTATATGATGATTCCTATTGTTCTAAATCATGTAGGAAAAACACAGAAAACCTCAACACTAAGATTAATAAGTTAAATGAAGAACTTAGTGATTGTGAGACTGACTTGTATAACTACAAAAGAGGTTTATCTCAAGTTGAGGCTAGATTAGTAGAATTTAAAGTAAATGAAACTAAATTCTGTGAAAGAATTAGAGTCCTGGAGAGAGATGTAGAAATTAGAGATAATAAAATTGAATCTCTCAAAAATGAACTTGAGGAGTTGAAGAAGGAAAAAGAAAGCATAGATCATAAATTAGCAGGATTTGGTAATGCTTCAAAAGATTTAAATGATCTCTTAGAGAGTCAAAAATCTGCTAAAGATAAAACTGGTGTAGGATTCAATGAGTATACTGTTGTACCTCCTCCTCCTGCCCAAGTTTATTCACCTCCTCAGAGAGATCTGTCATGGACAGGTTTACCTGAATTTGTGGATGACACTGTCACTGATTATACTAGGCCCACACCTAGTGTAGATGTGTCAAAAGATGTTAGGAGTGACCTAGATGGTAATAATACTTCTATTTTTGAGCAAGGAGAAACATCTGGTAGTAATATGTCAAGGCCTATGATTAAGTTTGTGAAAGAATCTGGTTGTCCTAATGCAATTAAAATCAATAATACTGAAAATACTAGGAAACCAACTGTGAAATATGCTGAGATGTATAGAGACACTTCAAAAAGTCCTAAAGTTAGGGGAAACCAAAGGAATTGGAATAATTTAAAATCCCAACAGCTAGGAAAAGACTTTTTGATGCAAAATAAAGCATGTTATAAATGTGGCTACTTTGATCATCTGGCATCTAATTGTGGGATATGGGTGGCTAAGGGAGAAACCTGGCCAAGGGGTAATTATTCTCAAAACAATGTGAAATCCCCATCTACTCATAAGAGTATGACACCCAGAGCTGTTTTGCTCAAATCTGGCTCAAAACCTATTGTGGTAAACAAACCAAAAATGAATGTTGCTCAACCAACAATGACATCTTTTAAAACAGCACATTCAAATGTAAAAAGACCATTTGAAAGAAAAACAACACGTTTTCAGTAATTGCATGATCCGTGAAGTATAACTAGTTCAAAGGTGCTTGGATAAATATCTAGATATTTAAAAATCTTGTCACCTTGTATAGGATAACAACTCAAGGCCAAATTGGTCCCCTCTTCCCCTCCTTGCATGCGTCCAAAATGCCAACCACACATCACAACCTTCCAAATTTTTTAGGCTTACAAGTTAAGCTAGTGTGTGTGTTATTTGAATTCATCTCATTCTCTACACCAAAAACACACACTCATCTCTCTTTCTCTCTTCTCTTACTCGGACGCAACACCACACATACACACTCTCGTTATTTTTCAATTTTGATCAAGATATTGTATTCGGGTTTGATTCGTATTGATATTCGGGTAGTCTTAACACAACATTTGGGTTGTATTTAGTCTTTGATCACCTTGTTAATCACCATTCTTTGTAAGTCGTCTATTTCTCATAACACTTGTACTTTTGTGATTCTCATAATACATAAATGTAAGATGTACAACTTGTTTTGTAAAAATCAAAGTTTAAAAACTACATAAAACCCAAAAGGGTTTATGTGTAGCTCGAAAATAATAAAAAGGAGGACAAGGAAAGTGTAGTTTCATGATCGTGGTTATTTTTATATAAAAAATACTATGACTTATGGCTTATTTTATGTTCGGCTTATTAATAAGCTTTTGGAAAGCTTATTGGACTTGTAATAGTGTTCGACCTAAAAAAAAGAGGTGAGAAGGGGTGGTAGGGTTGCTAGCTAGTGGTGACTAAGGTGTTGTGGTGGTTGCTGTGTTGACAATTAGGTGAAAGGAGCTAGCAAGGTGGTGAATCATAAGTGGTGCTAGAAAGGAAGTAGGCAAGAGGCGTAAATCATGGGTGGTGCTAGCAAGATAGTAGGCAAGGTGGTGCATCATGGAAAGGGTGTTGCCTAGTTTAAGTTTTAGAGTTTAAAACTCTATTAAGGTGTACGGGTTGTTTAGGTTTCGGGTAAGGGTTTTTGGTTAGAATTTAGGATTTGATTTAGGTTAGTTTCTCGTTTAGATGTTTTCTTTTAAGTGATGTAACTTGCGATAAATTGTGGTACGAAATAAACATGATTTTGGATGGGAAAATGACCTAGATTTGAATTCTAAGCATGCTTAACTTATTACTTTGAGCTTTAAGGGATTTGTAGGAAGGGGCATTGGTTTTAGAGGGAATTTAATGATGCAATTGTAAACTTGTACACATTCCTTGCAAGCTGAACATCACTTAATAATGTAAACATTTCATATAATTAGGGTTTTGATACAAACGTAACGTTTGATAATCCTTTTGTAATAACGTTTTGAAAAGTTATGATTAAATAGATAACGTAATGAAAAAAAGAGTATTAAATACAAATTGCTTGACATATTTATAACGGTTACTGGAGCTAAAATGATATGAAAGGGCATAGTAGGTGTGTGAGCACGTTTTTACCTTAGTTATGCAAGTTTACATTGCATAAAAGGTGGAATAAAAGCAAGATAAAATTCCCATGAAAAATTTTTAGTAGCTTAAATTAATAAGAGATAATAACATTGAAGACAATTGGATCTAATTCTAATAGATGGATAATAACTTGATGATAAAATTGTAGGGTTCCGTTATGTAGGGAAAAAAAATGCTAGTGCATTCCTTTGCAAGTTAATATGGGTTCCCACTGCATAGTACTTTCCCACTGTTATGTGTAAATCTTCCCACTGCTATGTTTACACTCTGAAAGTAATTTCTACTGTTGAAAGACTTTCCACTAATGCATGAAGATAAGATCTACACAGAGTTAAATACCTTATGATATATTTGGAATGTCTATCATTGTGTATATCTCATTTGTTAGGAGATACGGTTTTTAGGTCTTATCTTTTATAGGGCTCCTTGTGCTATCAAAGGAGTCCCTTAGGTATAGTAGAGAATCCTATACACACAACTTTCACATACTACTCTCATACTTTAAGGATTGTAAACCCTATACTGTTCTTGAATTAAACCTTCTGCTCTGGAAATCCTCTGCCTTTCTTCTTTATCTTTTGTCTTTGCTGCACTCCTTCTGATGTACACTTAAGTTTCAGCAGCAATATCATCAACTTCTGCACCAACAGTAGTAATTTCTGCATCAAATTCTTGATCATGCTCATGCCTCCCCTGAGTCTGTGCATCCATCTGAACCAAAGTGATCTTCATCAATTTGAGCATTTTTCCTCCCCTGTTTGGAAGGATCCTCCAAATCATCTTCTTATGGGAACCCAAGCCATCACAGACTTGAATCTTCCTTGTGCATCAATGTAATCAAATCTTTTCAAAGTGATTGATGCATTGTTATATTTGGAGACATGATCTATTACTCTGTTCTTTGGCTTCCAAACCCAACATGCTGAAGCCTTAACAGCATTATGTACTGCTTTTGGCTTAGCAGCATTAATTGTTTTTCTCCCAGACCTCATCAAAATAGCTTGTGGAATCATATTTCTTTTTGGATTGGGGTGAGTTATTCTTGTTGAATAGTGATGATTCACCCTCTTTGAGTTGTTCCACACTGGTTTAACCTGTTTTTGATCATTAACATGTCTCTTGTGTTTACAGGTATACTGCAGGTGTTCAAAACTTCCACATACATAGCAGGCTTTCTTGATCATCACAAAGTCACTTCCTAGCTGTTGGGACTTCTGATTATTCCAGTTCCTTTGATTTCCCCTAGGCCTTTGTGACCTGTACATTTCTGCATACTTCACAGTTGGTTTCCTAGACTTTTCAGTATTATTAACTTTAGAGACACTAGGACAACCAGTTTCTTTTACAAACCTAATCATAGGTTTTGATACAACATTACCAACTGATCCTCCTTGTTCAGAGAAAGAGGCACTATTACTTTTCCATATTGCCTTCTGCTCATCACTTACATCTTTTGACACATCTATACTAGGTGTAGGCCTACTATAATCAGTAACAGTGTCATCAACAAATTCAGGCAAACCTGTCCAAGATAGATCATTCTTAGGAGGTGAATAGACTTGTGCAGGAGGAGGAGGTACAACAGTATACTCATTGAATCCTACACCAGTTTTATCTTTAGCAGATTTTTGACTCTCTAAGAGATCATTTAAATCTTTTGAAGCATTACCAAATCCTGCTAATTTATGATCTATGCTTTCTTTTTCCTTCTTCAACTCCTCAAGTTCATTTTTGAGAAATTCAATTTTATTATCTCTAATTTCTACATCTCTCTCCAAGACTCTAATTCTTTCACAGAATTTAGTTTCATTTACTTTAAATTCTACTAATCTAGCCTCAACTTGTGATAAACCTCTTTTGTAGTTATACAAGTCAGTCTCACAATCACTAAGTTCTTCATTTAACTTGATAATTTTATTGTTGAGGTTTTCCGTGTTTTTCCTACATGATTTAGAACAAAATGAATCATCATATACCTCATTATCTGAACTTGAAGAACTTCTTGAAGATGTATATGCCATTAATGCAAAGTTTGTAGGATGCTCTTCTTCTTATTTAAAGCTTCTTAACAAGCTCTGATACCACTTGTTGAATCTAAAGATCGTTTAAACTCAGGTTGTTTAGACCTTTTATCTAGGTAGACGTTGAATCTTCTAGTATCCTAGATACAGGTCTAAACAGCCTAGTGGCTCTCGATCTAGGATTTACAAGGTTTATTTGAAGTCGTGTTCATGATGAAAAGATGGTCGTATGTTCTGTTTTCATGTTATAGGCGATTTTGGTGATTTTTAGGTTTTAGCGACACTTTTAAAGTGTTGTCTTTTTTGATGCAAGTTGAGATGGTGAAAACTATGGTTTTTTATTAAACCCTAATATGGTCAAAAAGTTTTGGTCGTGCATCAGTTATAGAGCAGCATCAGGTATCAACAAGGATCTGATGTAACAAGGGAGCAGCAGCAGCAAAGGCACATGCTGGAGTTCGTGTTCAAGATCTACTGGTTTAATGTTACAGCAGGTTTGAATGTTAGTGTTGTTATGTTTCTGGTTTGACATGTTTATAGAAGCAGTTGGTTATGAGTCGTGGTTTTGGAATAGATATGCTTTGAATGAGAAATCCCTGATATGTAGGGATTGTGTTTGACTCTATAACAACTGCCTATATATATTGAACATGGATTAATATTGTTGTTGACTTTGATATGATGTTAGTGTTGCCAACAGATTTTTAAAGCTGCTCAAAGGTTATATTGTTCGTCCAACATGGCTATTTAAGTTTTGGCATGCAAAAGTTATATTCGAATATCAAACTTTGATTTGGGCCTCATAAGGATTAATATTGTTTGGGCCTTGAAATGTTTAGTGCTACTTGATATTTGTACTGTTCGAGCAAGTGTTTGTACTGTTAGTGTCATCCGAGAAGAGTTTACACTGCTTGAGTTGTCCGAGAAAAGTAGTTACCAATGCTAGTTATGTCTGATAAATGTAGTTTCCACTGCTAGTTATGACCGATATCAGACAGTACGTGATTTTTGGATGGTTTTGGATTTCGGACAGAACTGGAATTATTTTAGTTTATTCTTATTTTATGGCTCGTTTTGGAGATTATTTGAAGAGGTGATTACGAATACAGTTGAATATTGTTTATTTGATGTTGTAGTTGGGTTTCACAGATGCGTGTCTTATCATATCTTAAAGTCATGTTTATAGCAGGACATTGATTTTAAAGATAACTTGTTCGTGCTTTAATGGTGTTGACGAAGACTTGACAAATCTAGCAAAGGTGTGTGATTTTTCTTATGGTGCTCAATGCTCACATTTGCTATCACTTTGGTCTGGTGTCTCATAAAAGATGAGGATAATTGTCAAGAGGTCGCGGTCTACTTATATTTCACAAATTTATTTATAAGTTCGACGTCACGTGGATAGTGCAAGACATAAGACACAAGTTTGGTAAATTCTACTTCTTCATCAAATTCATTATGCTCAGTTTTCTTCATCAGTGATCACTACATAGAGCCTACAGAGTTCGAGATTCAAGAGATGGTAAACATATGGGTTTCAAGAGAAGCTTATTGATTAAATGTTTAACCATCTACATGCACCACTTAAGGTTGCATATCTACAGAAGACCCCTATTTGATGATGACAAAAAGGGGAAGATGATTCAATGATGATTTGAAACTTGGATTAAGGGGAAGTTTCATTCGTATATTAACTTCAGGGGAAGTTTGTGCTTATTTGGTTTTGTCATTATCAACTAGGGGAAGATTGTTGGGAATTATATTTGAGTTGATAAGAAAAAACATGAATGAAACAAGATGGAAACAAGAAGGACCAAAGTTGCCATTGCAAGATTCTACAAGATGTAGGAGATAATGAAGATTTGGTCAACATAAAGATAAAGATGAAAAGATATCAAGATAAACATTAGATGATTTACTTATTTAGTATCTTTTATTAGTTTCCATGTAAACGTTAACCTCCTTATGCTATAAAAGGAGGTCCAGGCATATAGTTTTTAGTGTGCCAAAAAGTGTGTGCACAGAAAAACGTGTGTGCGTGTAAACACGTAGAGATGTAGACGTCTAGTGAAGAAGTGTGTAGCCCCAAGGATCTTTGATTCATGTTAGATTGTAACCATTCTAGAGTTGATCGTTTAGAATTGGGGCTTGATGGAAACGTATGAATGAAAAACCTTGTTTAATATCTTTGTTCTTATTCCGCTTTGTTTTTATAACTTATGAACATTGATATTATCCTAGATAAAGGTCTAAACAACCTGAGCTTAAACGATTCAACGATCTTTAGGTTTTCACAGGGATAAGCTTTCCTCTCTTTCCTAATCGAATGACACCTTTTCGAGGTGACACTTTTAACATAACCCGATCTCCAACTTGAAATTCTAAAGGCTTTCGCCTTAAGTTGGCATAACTCCGTTGCTGGTCTCTTGCAGCTTGCAAGCGTTGTCAAATTTGTACTAACTTTTTAGTGGTTTCATGGATTATCTCTGGTCCGGTGAGTTGGACATCTCCAACTTCGGCCTAGCAGACAGGTGATCGACACTTTCTACCATAAAGTACATCAAATGGTGCTGCCTTAATACTGGAATGGTAACTATTATTGTAATAAAATTCTACCAATGGTAAGTGTCTCTCCCATCCTTTTTCGAAATCTATAACACAGGCTCAAAGCGTGTCTTCGAGTGTTTAGATGGTTCTTTCACTTTGTCTGTCAGTCTCGGGATGATATGCTGTACTCATGTCTAATTGATTACCCAAAGCATTCTGCATTGATTACCAGAATCTGGATGTGAAATGACTGTCACGATCCGATATGATAGATATTGGCACTCTATGCTGTGAAACTATTTCCTTTATATACAACCTTGTAAGGGTTTCCATACTATCTGTCTCTCTGGTAGGGATGAAATGTGCTTATTTGGTAAGACGGTCTACAATGACCCAAATTGTATCATGTGCGCTTGATGTTTTGGGTAGTTTTGTAACGAAGTCCATCGTTATTCTTTCCCATTTCCATGTAGGAATCTCTAGTTGTAATAGTAAGCCAGATGGCTTCTGACATTCTAGTTTAACTCTAGAGCATGTTAAACACATTCCAACATACTCAGCTATGATTGCCTTCATGTTAGGCCACCAATAGAGTTTCTTTAGATCCTGATACATTTTGTCAAAACCTGGGTGGATGGAATACTTTGATTTATGGGATTCATGCAAGACTAAGTCCTTCAAATTACCAAAAAGTGGTAACCAACTTTGATTCTTGATACATTGGGTTCCATCAGGACGTACTTCAAATGCTTTGTCCATTCCTCGTAAATTCTTAGCTTCGATGTTCTCTTCTTTGATTGCCTCGGTTTGGGCTTTGAGGATTTATGATGGTAATTTTGGGTGAAGGGTCATGACTAATGCTCTAACTCGGAGTGGTTTGATTTGTTTCTTCTTGCTTAAGGAATCTGCTACAACATTTGCCTTTCTAGGATGGTAGCAAATCTCACAATCTTAATCTGCGAGCAATTCTAACCAGCGATGTTGTCTCATGTTCAACTCTTTCTAATCAAGGATATGTTGAAGACTTTTATGATCAGTGAACATAGTACACTTTGTGCCATATAGATAGTGTCTCCAAATTTTAAGAGCGAACACTACTGCTCCTATCGAGGTTGTGTGTGGTATAGTTCTCTTCATGAGGTTTAAGTTGTCGGGATGCATATGCATTAAATTTTTCTCTTTGCATTAACACTGCTCCCAAACCTTGATGTGATGCATCACAGTAAACGACAAAGTCATCGTTTCCTTCTGGTAATGCTAAGATTGGAGCTTCGCATAATTTTTGTTTTAGTAGTTGGAAAGCCGACTCTTGGTTTTCTCCCCAGATATACTTCTTGTTTTTCTGGGTTAATTCAGTTAAAGGCTTTGCAATCTTCCAAAAACCTTCGATAAATCTTCGATAGTAGGCGACGAGTCCTAAGAATTGGCATACTTCTATGGGTGTAGTAGGAGATGCCCTATCCTTGACTACTTCAATCTTGGCAGGGTCAACGTGAATTCCTTGACTGTCAATCACGTGCCCAAGAAACTTTACGATACTTATCTAGAAATCACATTTGGAGAACTTAGCATATAATTTCTCCTTTTTGAGTAATTCTAAGATTATTCTTAGGTGATCTGTGTGTTCTTCTTTGTTACGGGAGTAGATAAGAATATCATCAATGAATACTATCACAAATTTATCCAAGTATGGTTTACATACACGGTTCATGAGATCCATGAACACAGCAGGCGCGTTAGTTAAACCAAATAGCATTACATGGAATTCACAGTGTCTGTACCGCATTCTGAAAGCAGTCTTGGGAATATCTTAATCCCTGACTCTCAGTTGGTGATAGCCTGATCTTAATTTAATTTTTGAGTAAACAATCGAACCTTGAAGCTGGTCGAATAAATCATCGATCCTGGGTAATGGGTAACGACTCTTTATGGTGAGTTTATTCAACTCTCGATAATTGATACACATTCTAAAAGATCCATCTTTCTTTTTAATAAATAAGACAGGAGCTCCCCAAGGCGAAGTACTCGGTCGGATAAAACCTTGGTCTGCTAACTCTTTTAGTTGGTTAGATAATTCCTACATTTCTAAAGAAGCTAATTTGTAAGGTGCTCGAGCTACTGGTGCCGCTCCTGGAATTAAATCGATTTGGAATTCTACTTGGCGAATTGGAGGAAGGCCGGGTAGATCTTTAGGAAAAACTTTTGAAAATTCTCTGACTACCAGTATATCTTCCAGTCATTTTTCATCTGACTTTTTCTCCATTACTTAGGCTATGAAAACTTGATATCCCATGGATATATATCTTTCGGTTTTAATACAAGATATGATGCTTAGTCGGGTTTTACTTCGATCACCTCGTATGATTAAAAAGTTTTCAATCAACACTCGTCGATTTGGGGAGAGGACGACTCCTCTGTTCACAGCTAATTCTAGCACATGATACTTGGATGACCAATCCATACCAATGACGACGTCGAAACTACCTAATTTAATCGGCATGAGATCAATTTTGAAAGGTTGGTTTAGCAAAATCAGAGTGCAACCCTGGATAACGGTATTAGTGCCTACTAGGTTTCCATCATCCATTTCATGTCATAAGTGGTATCTAGTGTAATTGGTGGGATATTAAGCATAGAAGCAAGAGATATGGATACGAAACTTTTATCGGCTCCTGAATCAAATAATACTCTAGCTAGATGTTGGTTTAGAAGGAACATACCCGTGACTACGTTCGGGTCTTGGTGAGCATTCTTGTCCCTTAGCATGTATGCTCTCCATGGGCACTGTTGTTTTCTCTGAGGGCACTGACTTATTGTATTGCCCTTTCCTCCTCCGCAGGCATGACAATTATTACTGAAACTGGCTGCAGGTTGCTTCCAGTGGCTGGCCCTTTATTTCTATAGTTCTTGGTCTGATGACCAACCTTGTTGCAAGTTTGACACTTAACATTGCAAGGTCCTGTGTGATGCATGGTGCATTTCCTTACAACAAGGGAAGGCTTTTCGTATACAATTATTTTCAGTTGGGGTGACTGCATAAGCCTGAGCGGTTTATCTTTGCCTTCAATACTGTTGTTGTTGGTGATCAGTTGAATGCGGTAGCTATTGTTGTTAACGGTTATTCTGGTAGTTGTTTGTTGTTGGCGAAGGTTCTTCTATCAATCACACTTTCCGGTTTGTGATCAATTGGTTCCTTGCACATAATTGTGCTTTGTTACTTGATCCATTAACCTCTAACTTATGGTAATGGCTTCCTCCAAAGTTTGAGGCTTTGAAGCGGTAACATTTCCTTCAATACTTCTGGGTAATCCCCCGATGAAGACTTCCTTAAGTTTCTCAGAATTTGGCACCATAGTTGGGCATAAAACTGCCATTTCCTGGAATCTTCTAATGTAAGTCTTGAGATCATTACCTTTTACAGTCAGATTGTAAAATTCATCTTCCATTTTCTTAACCTTAGTTCAAGGACAATACTTCTTTATTAAGAGCTTTTTAAATTCAGACCAGGTGGTCTTGTAGGCTTCCTCTATTCCAATAGGCTGGTCGAATGAATTCCACCAAGATAAAGCTTCTTCAGTTAGAGTACCAGTAGCAAATTTTACTTTGCAGTCCTTGGTACAGTTGCTACGGAGAAATACCAATTCAGTTCGTTCAAACCAGCAGATGAGGCCAACAGCGCCTTCCATACCTTTGAAATTGAAAGGTTGGCAGCTCATAAACTCTTTGTAGCTACATTTTCTTGCTACAGGAGTTTCACCTTATCCGATGTTCCTATTGGTATTATCAATATTTGCCATGGTAGCAGCTTATGCTTCCAGAGCTGAAAACACTATCAGCAACTAGTTTCTTGATGGCGGCCTAAGTCATGGGTGGTGTTGCATATGTTGATGTCCTCTTGGGAGCCATTCTATCAACATTACAACACAAAATAAGAATCTATACAATGATATAGTCATATCACAAGTCTTTGTATAATAATCAAAATTTTCATACATAGTGATATTGAAATCATTTGACATGGATACTTATTTGGTACATGTTCTAACAAAGAAATACACATCCTTTGATATTACATTGCAGGATATAATGTAAAATTTTAAAAATCTAAGATTTCCAAAGATGGATACTCTAACAAGCATGTGGCTCATTTAGTTCCTCGGGGACCGGTTCATTTTCCAGTGGTTTCATACCGCGACCACTTAGATAAATCATCAAAGGATAGTCTGGTGGTGGTGTAGGTGAAATCGTATGCTCAATATCTTGATCATTAATCATATCCATGATATCTGGCTACAAAGGTTTAAGAAAATCGGATGGTAAGAGAGCCATAGTAACCTAGATACATAAAGATACGATACTACAAAATATAGGATATACAACCACGACATACATAAATCGGTATAATAAAACAGCGAGGTATAATGGAATCACAACTTCATTATGTCATAAAAACCTTGTCTACATATTTTACATAGTCAAAATTTGACAAGTGTCATTATTTATGCCACACATCCAGTGGTTGGATTCTAACAAAAGTTGTAAATGATAAGGATCTAGTCTAGTAGTCTGGTGGTCCTTCCTTGTGGTTCTTGAGCTCATGGAACTTGTCCAAAAGACTCTTCATATCTGATCGGTGGCGAATCTGGATATCCTCGATGAGTATCTCTAAAGTAGAAGTCCTGACGCGAGCAAGAACAATCTCGTTGTCATGCCCCAATTTGCTTTCTCTGAAATCCAGCAATCTGGGTACGGGCTTCTTGAAGTTTGGTTTCTAGTTGGTCAAAATCTCACTGTATGATTACTCAACCATTACCAAGACCTTTTATCTTATCTTCCATGTGCTCAATGCGCTCAAGAGGGATCTCATCTAAGTGATTTAAAATAGTCTCGATCTGTTCCTCATGGCGCTCCAAACGCGTCATATGAGAACTCTCTCCCATCTTAAATACCTGAGGTGGGGTAGAGAAATCAGTAGAGGAGGATGATAGGAAACGGGCTCGTTTCTGAGGTGGCAGAATCTCCTCGGGTAGAAAGAAAATCTTGGGGATCAAATAGTGGTGATGATGGTAACACTAGAGATGGAGGTACAATAGTTGGTAGAGCAATAGGAGCTCGTGGTAATGGAATAGGTGATTCATTATTAGTAGCACTATATGCTTGCATAACCTTCATATATGGATCATCGTGGAAAGGTGAGATGGCTAGCGAGGCCAAAAGATCCTTAGATAAATCCTCTGAAGGATCAAAAAAGGTGTTTCCCGGTGAAGCTGGGAAATAGTCCGGTGAAGCCGGGGTATAGTCAGGAGTATTTGTAGAGGAAAAAGCATCCTCAACATCAGAATAAGATAGGACGATAATAGGGTGGGTGGATGTAGACATAATTCTGTAACAACCTAGTGGAAAATAACATAAGTTATTTATATTTAATTAATAGTTATGTATCTTTACATACTATTCAGGAAATGTAGTGGCACAGAGGACTTTCTTGGATGGAAAATGGTTATAGGTTAGGTTTTAACCTTGTTCTTTATAAACTGGGCTCTGATACCAATCTGTAACACCTCGTGTCACACCCCACCAAGGCGGAACTGCGAGGTGTAACATATTAATAAACATCACATTAGATGATAGACAAAACACAATACATGAAGTAAGATAAAAGAAAGTTATACGAATTACAACACTTCAAAGTACGAGTTTAAAAGTTCAAAGTCAACATAGTTGTTTTTCTTCCGAACATGGATCACCCAAAAAACAATAACTTGGAAGAAAGTGGACATCTTGACAGGTTCAAATGCAATCAAACTAATTTTCCACTTTAGGAACGTCACCTGAAAAGCATGATAAAAAGGAGAGCAACTATTGAAAATAGATGGTTTATGTACACAAAATAGTTTTATAAAAAGTAAATGCCCAAATTCTGTTTTCTCCAAATCAATAACAAGTTGCCCAAACAAGTTGTGAATCCAAAATGATTCAAGTTTTCAAGACAGTTCCCGTTACCATAGTAACGTAACATTAATCAATATATGTATGATATAGTGTTTATGCGAGGCACTACTTAAACGCATTCAGCCTTCCAGTACCAAATCACAACACAATGTGGGTAGGCGTTACCCCCGATCCAAATCACAATACAATATGTCCTAGTACTATGACCCCTGTTGTATGAGGCGTGAAGGAGGGTAAAATCTCCTAATAGTGCTAATCCATAAAAGTACTAACATCTCAATCCCGTTTAGGGGATATAGTGGAGCTTAAAAGTTCAGTGCGGGTTCAAAGATTACAACAACCATACATATTCAAGTTAAGTTCAAGTTAAAGTTAAGTTATTTATGCTTATAAAGTTATGTGCATAGAATTTTAATAAAATGCATCATGCTTTCACCCAAAAATTAAAATCATATAAAATAGGGGCTGTGAGAACTCACCTTACCAATTAGAATGATAATAAGACTTCTCGTCAAACCATACTAAGAAGGCAACCCAAACGAATACGCAACCTTCTACTCGCAACCTAAGGTAAGTAAATATACCTATTAGATCCTAAACGATATGCTCGAACAATATTAAGGTTCATTTGTTAAGTCTTGTGTTTTCAAATTGTTCCAAGTTACTTTTATCATAAAATGTTTAATTACTAACAATTTGACTAAGTCTTCCCAGCCACTTTAAGTATTTATTGACAAGTTAACCAAAGCTTCTGGTCAAGCTACTTCTCCAGGTCAAGATTCCATGTTTTAGGTGTGTCCATGTAATTTTCCTAAAATTTATTAAGGACTTATACCCGACCATTTATACCCGACTCTAAAAATAGCAAAATCTAGACATATAAAAGTATTCTAATGATCAAAAGGTCTAAATCTAGGTTATATGAGTTAGGCCAATGGGAGACTCTAAATAACCCTTACAAGTATCTCCCATATCCGTTTCAATGATAGATTCATTGTGGTTTATGATTTATGGTCATTTTAGTATAAGGGTAAAAAAGAGATTTTCGGGCAGATTTGACTCCTTACACCATTTTGAGATTTTAACCAACCAAACGACCTCATATTTTTACAAAGCTTACATTTATGGAAACTAGACTCAAAGTAATTGATGTTAGGCTCTGGAATCATGTCAAAATGTTTATTTATCATCAACTTATGCTTCATTCAATATGACACAAAAATAATTTAGTGAGCTGATTGAAATTACCTTTGACCAAAACAAGTCAAACCAATAACTCAACATGCAAAAACGACCCAATCAACTCTCACAATCATATTATACGGTTCTTAAAAATTATTTTAATCCAAATTCTTAGAGTAGGTTCTTATTAAAAGGTCATAAAATAGTTGATAAAAGAAAGTGCAACAAAACTTGATTTTTAGGAGTATTTCGGTGCAAGATGGAACATGGTCGTCTTACACCTAAGTTCTTTAACTATTAATCTTAAAGACAAGGATCAAGATTGACCTATGGGCTGAGATTATTTACTTTCTTGATGGTGTACCTTGAAGGATTTTTGAAGGTAGATAGTGGTTTGGATGATCAAAAGAGATTAAATGATGATGTTTTCTTGATTCAAACCCTTGAAAAATCTTGATTGTTTTTGTTCTTCCTTGTTTGTAACGTTTTTAGAGAGAGAAGAGGGAGAGAGTGCTGAGTTTAGAGTGAGAAATATGTGTGTGCAAATGGTTTTTGCATGTATAAAATGAAGGTAAGTGGTTTTGGCTAATGGTTTGAAATGAAATAGGTGGGATTTGTGTGTGTAAGTGAAGAATTGTTGTGATTGGCTCAAATGGGAGGTGAGGGCATGCCATGTCCAGTTTTGGAGTCTCCAAGGGAGGCACAAATAATAATTTTTTGGTATTTTAGTTTATTTTGATGTATTTGTTTAATATGTGTAGTAATTTGTATGTTAAAGGTATAAGATTTGTGCAAAAAGGTATACGTTAATGTTTTGGTGTGTAGTGTAGTATAAATTATATGTTAGTGAAATATATAAAGTATATAATATGATGTATATTAATAGTGAATATGTATATTAGGTAGTCTCGAAGTGTTTTAAGTTTGTTATAAGAAACGTAAGTGCAAAACATAAAAATTTACGTACTATCAGGTTTACCGAAAAACTTGCAATTTATGAAAAGTGAAGTGACCTAAGTTTATAAATTGACATGAATTATATTTTCCATACGTGTTTAAATTTTTTTAATGTTATTTGAGCATTATCATTGGTCGTTTAGGACCATTAACTAGGAATGGTTAGGTAAAAGGTGCGTTCGTATAACTAGGGTTCCTAGTAAAACAAGCGTTGAATGCTAAAATAGTATGACCACATAAAAGTGACTCCATAAATTATTAGAAGAGTCAATTATCATTTGTTTGCTTTTGGTTACTGACCTCAAAATTAACGGATGTCACACCCCGATATTTCCAAATAGAGCGGACAGCTAATTTGGGGGTATTACTCATGGAATCAAACAATCATATATTCATAGAAAACGACTCAAAAGAGACGTTTTAGAAAATTTAGTTATCATTCAATAACATATCAGAGTTTTACAAAAGGCGGTCCAAAAATACATTTAAAACATAACGGTTGAATGATAACAAGTTTGGACGTCTTCAAGTCCATGCCACTACAGTGCCTTAAACTGCTTCTGTTACTGATATAAACATGCTAAATAGGCGGTTCAACACAACGGTTGAGTGAAAATTATAGTTTTGTAAACGAAATTAACGCAAATGGTTGGATACCAAAAACAAAGTCATCAAAAAGTAGGGTATGGTAATATTTGTACAATTACAATTATCATTAAAACACTATATTATTGACCTAAGCTCATCATGGACACCAAAACGTTTAACATAGGAAATCACCTCGTGACCATTATTGAGGAAAAATGTCCTCTTGAAAGGTACTTGCTAATGTACCCATTTATTCTCAATATAGTGCGATTCGATAACTACCTCATGTACATGTTGTAAAACACAATTAGGATTTGTCTCAATCGTTTAGATCTATCCACCCAATATTCGGTTCTACACTCAAGGTGATTAATGGTTCATGATGTAAAGATATTGGTAGTAAAGGTAACTTAGCCAATAACATATCAGAATAGCATATAGTTGGAAAATACTTGTATTCATGGTTTATATTTATAGCTGTATCTCCCCAACGAGATTTGGAAAAACATGTAATGGTGGGACTATGAATCTTCACTCTGATAAGGTAGTTGAATTTTGAAGTGAAAGTATTTCAATTGTGCGAAGTAAACAGCCTTGACACGCAACTCAACTTGGGGGTAATATGTCAACGTCTTAGTTCGATTGTTATAATTCAAAACTGTATATTCAATAATGTTATAACGTAAATAATTTATGTTTATTAGTTTGTGGAAAACATCGTATCACTGTTTCGGGGGCTAATCATAATCCAGTTGTATATAGTAAAGCGTTTAAGAGCTAGGACACTTTAAATCGTAAATCTAGCAACTCGTCAAAAAGTCTACCCAAATGAAAGCCCCTCACATGAAACTCCTTAGTAACGTGATACGTTATAGTTTAAATGATAAAATTTTATCATTTTAAGTTTCTTCAAAAGCTAGTGGATGATAAATTATGTTAAATATATAACATAATTGTTTTTATATGTTTCGATTGATGAGTGAACGATAAATGTGTCGGGTTTTTAATAAAATCGAGTCTTATAATGTTTAAATATATTTTTTTATTAAATATAAAAATATTACATTTTATACCTTTAAGAATTTGAAAATGGCAATATATACCCTTGGTATATATATTTTACAATTTAAACCTTTTTATATATATTTTTAAACATTTTACTCTCAACTTTAGAGTTTGGCAAGATAAACCCTTGTAGTTTAACTTTAAGATAATTACATTTTTGGCCCGAAAGTTTAATAATTCAAAAGTTACAATATATACCCTTAAAGGACAATTTGATTTGCATGTTTAGTTTTTGAAATGAGCTTATGGAGCTCGATAACTCAAAAAAGGGTTGCTCGTTTGGTTTTCGAAAATTTTAACACGGAACAGGGGTTCTAGGCTTTTAGGGTTCCTTTGTTTCAAGTTTATCAAAAATGATATTATAGCTATATTAAAACACTTATTAAAGTCAGCTTATAGAATATTGCTTATTGGGTTTTCGGAAAATGGCTTTTTTTTTAGGGTTTTTTTTGGTTTTTTAAGGGTTTTTTTTTTTGCATTTGGTTAGAAAAACCAAATGTGTAGCTTTAGGGCTTATTCCGTGAGATCTTAAAAGTGTATAGGAGCATATTGAGATTAAAATAAGCTTATACTGGCTTATTAGGGTTTCGTAAGGGTTTAGGGTTTCCAAAATGGGTCATTTAGGGTTCGATTAGGGTTTAGGAGTTTTCAAAAGAGTTTAGCTTGATCAAATGGCTAGAACAAGGTTTATACATGATCTAAAATATGATAAGAGCTTATAGAACTAGTTATAAGACTTACTAGAGCTCGAATGGGTCAAAAAATGTATGAATGAAAAGGGGTCCAAAATGGCCTTCTTGGAGGATGAATCAAGAATCTCTTTATTCTTAACCTTGGTTCCCAAAATAGATTTATCTTCTTACTTCTTCTCATTCTAGGGCTTGGCTAGATCATGGTTTTCAAGATTGGTTTAGTTTCTTTGGTGAGTTTAGAGGTGTGCATGTTTTCTGGGTATATATTGGCTCAAAAATAGGAGTGGATGGCCAAGTTTGTGTTGGTAGTGGGCCAAGATTCTATCCAAGAGTGACTAAGGAGGAATCTAGGGACATAGCCTCTAGCGGAATCAGCGTTAGGAGAAGAGAAGGGTTTTTCGAATCACCTAAGAGAGGTGACAGGTGGTGGTGAGTGTAGCAAATGTGGGAAAAGGTAAGGTGACTAGGTGGTTTACTTAGAGCACATGGTGGTGACAAGGTGGTAGGCAAGGTGGTGCATCATGATAGAGGATGCTAGCTTGGTTCGAATTAATTTAAATAGTATCGGGTTGTTTAGGGTTTTCGGTTACGGACGAGCTTATTTTATGGGGTGAATGAATATTGTAAGGAAAAAATAGTTTAAATGTTTGTCGCTAGATGGTTTGTAACTTGTGGTTAGATAGATTGTACGAAATCTCTATAGAAATTGGAGGGAAAAATATGAAATTTAAATGTTGTGCTTTACTGAGTTGTACTTTAGGCTTTATAAAGTTCTACTAGGGTTTTAGAGGGAATTATATTCATATATTATGCATTGGTAACTTGTACACTTGTATTGTATGTAAACATTACATGTATTTGGGTTTTTGATATAACTGTTAACGTAATACAAGGATGGGTGGAATCTTACTCCATGAAACGTGCCCCTTACGTTTAAACCTAAGTATAGTGCGGGGCATTTGGAATGTGTAGTTATCAAAGATCCTATTGAAATACATTAATCCCTTAGCGCAATCATATTCGAGTTTAGTGATTTTCCTAAAGGGTTTACCCATTACAACTTCAGCCTTATTTATCTGAATAAATTCTCATATGTCTTCCAATACCATAAAGTCCGCAATGTAGGCGAAGCTGCCTACAAACACGTAGACATCCCTAACAACAACAACTAAGTTTTTTTTCTGTACTTTCTAATCCTTCTACCATTATAGTGTTGTAGGCTTTACGCGTTATAATGTTCATTGGTAAGAAGGGGTCAAAGTAAGCGACGGACTTCCTAAATCCAATCATACATTTGAATGCCAAGTCATCCTCATCAAAGCTATTGATTACCTTTTCTCAATGTAACATTCTAAAATTTTCATACTCAATCAATTCATTAAGTACGTCACCGTCATCCGAATCATTGTCTGAATGAGGAAAGGGAGAAACAAGGGGTGTGTCAATCAATTCATCATCGGACTCAAGCTCATTCATATTAGTCTCATTAGGTTGGTTAGAGAAGTTATTAACTAATCGTTCAATACTTTCTAAGCAAGATTCAACAAAGACCAAAATTCTTTGTAGCTCGTAGAGCTCTTGGATGGCTTGTACGCGCAGCGCGACTAGTAGGACAAAATGATTGTTGGTTGGTGGTGGATTCGCGTTCTCCATGATGAAGAATTTAATAGTCAATGAAAATTACGAACAAACATATAACACAAAGAACAGATAGACTACAAGAAAGCTAATATGCAGAAATTAAATCTTACTTGAAAGGATTCAAGCAAGTAGAACTAAGAAAAACTATGATCAAAACCTAACTATTCCCTGGCAGCGGCGCTAAAAACTTATTGCGGTCATCATAAGGGACTTCTATAAGAAGTTTTACAACTCCCTAGGTAGTGTACCTAACCGTTGTAGTGTAGTATAGGCAAGACTCGGGGGGTTGTTATCGTTATCTAGGGGAATAGGTTGGGAAGGCTTGATTACGGTCTAACAGAATTCTAAAGGTTGAGAGAAGATTCTTTTTGTATTTTTATATTTTATGAAAGCAGGTAAAATCATATATTTGAGAGGTGGTTTTGGTTTTAGCTATTAAACTAAATAATTATCTAACTACTGGTGATAACAATATAATAAAGGATTGTGTTTATTTAATCATGTATTACTCCTTAGATTGCTTCTCCTAGTGTTGTTGTTTTGTCACACTTGTGATGATCTATGTAATTATTTCCTAAGTCATGAACGAATTACACGAACCCGCCGTCTATTTAATATTCCGTTAAGGCAACGCACAAGTAAGGTAGTATGAAGACTATTACAAGGCCCTTAAGAGTATATTAAATGCATGTGAAATATATTTAGAGTGGATCAACCATATAAGGGGGCAAGGTAGTATGAAGACTGTTACCCGATGGTATCCTTTCTACACAATCATGTTTTCCTAGACATATCAACAGCGATACAGACAAAAGCTGGTTTTCTAAGACCTAACATGCATATCCATCACAAGAAGCAACACCGCTAAGATCTATATTCTAGGTTTTATACAATCATAAATAAGCATAATAGGAGGTTTAGTCAAGCATGTTAAAGATAAAGCAAGAACATAGATGAATCAAACAACACATAGACATATTGAATGATCAAATAAACCTTACTTGATTAAAACATGAGTTGGAGGAAGTACAATAGGGTTTTTAGGCCCTAAAATCGTCCCTAACAGCTGCTAAACGAACTAGGGTTCGTACCCTCTTTTTATTGTAAAGTTACACACTCAAAACCCTAAATTCAGGTTTGTATATATATGAAAAACCCCGTGACGGCGTCGCATTTTAGTCGTGACGCCATCATGAAAGAGAATATTCTAGATAATGGGTTGGGTCTTGATCTCTGACACCGTCATGGAAAGTGTGACGCCGTCGTAGGATGCGTTGTGACGGCGTCACGTAGAAACTATGACGCCATCTCCAGCTGCTAAGAACATAATCTTGAGAAATGTTGGTGTAGGTCCGTAGTCTT
>BQNB010078325.1:0-30579 GCA_026074375.1 Tanacetum coccineum
TAATAAACGGCTTTAGATTTAAGTAGAGACCCTTTTATATGAGGATTATGCATTGATTTTAGTATGGAGGTGGCAGTCTCACATTGAGGATAATGTTTAGTTCTAGTATGGCGGGTATCTATCGATTTGATCTTGCTTGCATTTGATTTGTTTTCACGTAACCCCGTTTTACCACCAAAAATATGTAATTTTAGGCCAAAATTTAAAAAAATTCAAAAATAAAATAAGTGTTTTTTGACACGAGTTTTTGTATTTTTGAGAATAAATTTTGACTTGATCGAGCATGTTGCGCTCTAGCTTACCCTTTAACCTATATAAATGAAAGCTTTCACTAGTCTTTTATCCAAGAAGCTTTAAAACGCGAATTCTAGCTTGAAAAAGCCAAGAGTTTGCCAGTATCCATAATAGACTTTAAATATGCAAGGCTTGATTTTATTAGACTAAGCATTCGCGGATCTTTTTATTAAAGATTTTAAATTTGCGAAGAACGAAAAATGATAGAGTTTAATATAAGTTAGATGCTAAACGTGGAGTAGTTGGATCTCTTTAACGCTCATAGAGGTTAATTATGGCTTTTTGCTCCCACCAGCTTAATAAACGTTATATTATTGTTAAATAAATAAAGTTACTTTGGTTTTTGCGATTCTTAGTTTAAATCCCTTCGTAGAGATTCCTTCTGGTGAAATTAAGGTACACATCAAGGTTTTGTCAGTGTTATGGGGAAATAGGCTACCGATTCTTGACGGCTCACTACCGTTGTCTAGATAGTTAAAAGACCACAGGACTTGAAATTTGGCTATAATAATAATAGTTATGTAATAAACCGAAGCCGAAATAAGACCACTACCTCTTGCTGGCTCACAACCGATGTGGTAGTCGTTTAAAGGGTGGAGGTAATATATTATGATTATAGCAAAATATATATATATATATATATATATAGTTGTTGAATAAATAAATATATTAAAATCTCTTTTTCTAAAATTTGAATATATTTTTGAACTAAGACTAATTTGCTTTAGTTGTAGTTTTTCTATGTATAAACGGAAAGTCCAAGAGTTTTGAAACCAATGGTCCGTGAGTCTCGATACTAGTCTCTGTGAGGTGTCAAAATCCTGATCACTTAGCCGCAAGGTTAGGATGTGCCAAGACGAAAATCGCTACATGGGATGATCTCGCCTTCAAACTCAGATATTCTTGGGTGGAACGTGAAGCATAGAAATATTGCAACTTTCTTAAAAGGTTGATCCATGGATAAAATTCGAAATAAGCACATTCACCTAAGATATAATAATTGCCGGGAGTGAAAAGTTTCACAAGATACAAATATGAGTAGTGTTAGCATCTTAACTTGTATTTAACGGTGATTTCCTTTTTAAGTTTGGTTTGGCACAAGTGAAATATCGGGGATGATGAATTTATCCTTTTGGGCATTTTAGGATTGAAGTGCTTCTTGTTCTATGACCCTAAAGGTTATGAAAATAACGAAAGTCCAGACATTCTAGTTAGTTAAAAAGAAAGAAAAAGGAAAAATAAAAAAAATATGTGCAGTAATTAGTGTAGATATATAAAAATGGTCAAAACGGGGCTTTTCAAAGCTATTGAGTTCTTAATTCCTTAAGATGAACACTTAGCTGCTTTTCGAGGTAATTAGTCAAGGGGAATTAAGACTCTTAGTCTTTTAAAGTGTTTACTTATAGCATTACGTGAGGACACATCAATAGTATAGTATGAGGGATTTTGGTATGTGCTTAATTACACATACCTTTTACCTATAAAAACGAGCCTAAAATGACCAAAATATATCAAAAATGCATTGTATTCGTGTGTTTTGTGATTTATGATGTGCAGTAACGGATATTTTGAAAAGGACAAAGACAAGGCTAAAATCGGACAAAACCAAGCACGGGAATGAAACGAGCGCGAAAAAATCAAAGCCGAAGGCATACCCATCTTCTACGGACCAACTCGGGCCTAATTAACAGGCCATGTCAACACAAGAAAGCCTAAATCCAAAATCCTCAAAACTGGCCCAACATTAAAAGCCCATTAAGCCTAAAAAGCCCTAACCATAATTCTGTTAAAACTATTACACAATTAGTCCCTACCTTTTCCACCATTAGTCCTTGCACCTTAACACTGTTACCCTTTTACCCCTAACACCTGTTACAAACCAAACAACCAATACCCGTTAACCATTTACCCACCAAAGCCCAAACACTATTCACCCATCACTTTCACTCTTCCATTTAACCCGACAAACCCCCTTAACCTATTATCCCAAGAAAATGACAAACCACGCTGGCAATCCTATGATGAGTGATTGGTTGATGGGACATGGAATCAAATCAAGGGCTGAGATCAAAGATAAAGAAGCACAAATAGATTCAAGGGCTGAGATTGATGGCTTAGAGAGCACTCTCAAATCCTCTCACAAAAGAAACACACCTTAAAGGCCTAGATGCTTCTCAAGACCAATATAAATAGACACCATTGTTACACATTAAGGCATCGATTTTTTTATCATATCTTTTTCTTGTAATTTACAGCTTATTAGTATAATTTTTAGCTTATTGTCTTTCTTTTCAAGTATTGTAATGTTTTAAAAGTTTAATGAAAGTTTATGTTTTATGCAAAATCTGTTTTATGTTTATGCAATATTATGTTTAAAAATGTTTTAATAAGCTCTTATAAGCTCTTGTTCTCTTTTACTTAAGCTGTTTTACTTAAGCAATATAAGCTTTTCGATAGCTTATAGTGTTTAAGCTATTTTCACTCAAAAATCACTCAAAAGCTTTTATGGATGATAAGCCGGATTTGGATGGGCTTATAGGTTTTACCAGCTTGTTTCTAACAAGCTGAATCTTATAGATAAGCTCTATAGAGCACCATAGTCCTTGTTTAGAGCAAAGGACCAAGTAAGCTTTCATTTTGATTCTTAGCTTAAAAACTGCTTAGCTTATTAAAACTACTTATTTACTGTTTCTAGTTGCTTATTATTGCTTAATATGTCTTAAATATGCTTAATATGCTTAGTTTGTAGTTTATAGTTAATTAGTTCAAGTTTTAGATATAAACTGTTAAGTTTTAGCTTAAAACTTCTTATTAGTTGCTTATTGATAAGTGCTTATTTGTGGTTAAACTTTGCTTATTTAGACTTAATATCATAAGATCTTAATTTATTTTAGCTTTTTACAACTTATATAAAACTATTTTATGTTTTAATATGGTTTTTAAACTTATTAAGGGGTGTTTGGAACAAGCAGTACTAACCTAGGTTAGTACTGTTTGATTGCCTTGTGACCTTTAAGCCAAGTTTAATAAGCTCAAACTAAGCTTATAAGTCAGTTTTTATATGTTTTCAAAGGTTAAAAAACCAAAATATTTTATTTTTCTCGATTTATTTTCGTAAATTTTTTAGAAAAACCAAAAATACTTTTCCTAAAGTATTTAAAAAACCAAAGTGACTTGAGGTCTTAGATTGTGTGCATTTCTGTGTTATAATGCATTAGACTTGGTTTAATTGGTTGTGCATTTACATTTGAGGTTCAATCTGTCAAATTGTTCTTTGCTAGTATGGTACTTTTCAAAGTCAGTTATCAATCTTCAATTCTAGGTTAGTAATAAGTTGTTTTAGGTTATCATTTTCTAGCTTATTAATGATCCTAAGTGTTTAATTTTTGCTTATTCTAATAGCTTATAGTACTAGCTTAATCTGTTTTGAGTTTTTAGAGTCTAGCTTATTAGTTTAGAGGCTTATTATTGAGCTTATAACCTTCCTTTAAGTCATTTTCTTTGCATTTTCTCTAAAAAAAACTATTTAAGAGCTTTTTAGACTTTTGGATTTTAGGAAATGCTCATTTTGGGCTTAGACTTGCTTGTTGAGTCTGATTAAAGGTTTTTGTAGCTTATTTCAATCTTAGGTAAAGCTTACAGAAGCTTTTAGCAAAATTTAGTCAAGTATAAAGCTTAAAGGTTTTTTAGTAAAACTATCATTTTGATCCTGTCTTTTCTAGCTTAATCTCTTATCAAATTTCCTTATTACAGCTTATTTGTGTTTTTCAAGTAGCAATCTCAATTTGTTTATGTTTTTAAGTGTTTTCTTTTTTATTATTAGGTTCTAATCTTAGCTTAAAGTTTTTCAATTGTCCTTAGAATCTGTTTTAGAGTCTAGCTGTCCTTTTATATTTTTAATTGTTTTTTAGCTTATTTTGTCAGCTTATTTATAATCATAAGTTCTTATTAAGTCTAGCCTAGGATCTGTTTTAGCTTATTTTGTTTTCCCTTTTGCTTATTTAGTCTAAAAAGCCCAAACAGTTTGGCTTAATTTTCTAAGTATTCAAATAGCTAAATTGTCACCTTTAAGTAGCTTATTTCCAGCTTATTTTAAGTTTTTAGAAAAAGTTGTTTCACAAAAAATTCTTATTTTAGTTGGTACTTTAGCTTTTTCAAATAAAAAATAAAAAAAATAATTTGTAAAAAAGAAAGGCCACAGGTTTCAAACTGTGTGACTCTCCTTTATACACAAATTCAACACACCATCATCACCAACTGCCTGGGGACCTTTTCGTTATACTTGCACTATAAATTAAATTAGTTTTCTTTTTCAGTTTAAGCTTATTTGCTTAATTACTGCTTATTTGTTTCAGCTTATTTTTCCATTTTATTTTTCTTAAGTTTAGATTTGTTCAAAGTACCTTTCTATAAATTTCTCAGATTTTTATAAATTAGTTAAATATTTTTTATAATATTTTTAGATTAAATATATTTTTAATTCATAATAAATAAAATAAAAGTCAAAAAAATATAATTCTTTTCTCTAAAATTATTTTTAATCATTTAGGATTTATAAAAAATATAAAATATTTTTAGGGTTAAATTTTAATAGTTTAGGTAATTAGTCGCGTTTTAGGATTCCCGTTATCGTTTTTAGGTTTAAATCTTATTTGCCTTAGTTGTTTGCTTGCTTTTAATTGGTTTTTTGCATTTTCATAAGTAGAATTAGAATCCATAATCAAAATCCTTGAAATTATTCAAAGCACGCGATCACGAACTTAACCGATTTTCAATTCACGCTTCGTCGGGATACGACCCGAGAGGTTTTGAATTTTACTTTGGATAAAAGTAATATTCTTAAATCCTTACGGAATACTTATTACTATACTATTATTGATATTATCCTTATATACGTATTTTGAGACCAATCAATTTTTGGCGCCGCTGCCGGGGAAGTGTGTATCGAATATCGCGTTGAAGCTTGAAGATTAGTGTTTTGAAGACCCTTCCTCGTGAAGTTATCATTTTATTATTTTTTTTATATAAAACTAAAAAAAAATACAAAAATATTTTATTTTTCTCGATTTATTTTCGTAGATTTATTAGAAAAAACCAAAAATACTTTTCCTAAAGTATTTAAAAAACCAAAAATAAAACCTAACAAAAAACAACAGTTGTGTCCACTTTGTGAAATCGGCTCTATTTAGATTACAAACTTTAAGGAGGTTTAAGGTGGGTTGATCCTGTCGAACTTCGACCGAATGAATAGGTTTTTAAAACGCTTCGCGCTTACCCGCTCCTCCGCTTCTTTGTGCGTTTTCTAAAGAGCTACCTTACACTTGTTCGATTATCAGTTACAAAAATATTTTTCTTATTTTATTTTAGTGCATGCGCACTCGCTCTTCATCGCATTTAATCGTAGACGTTCCAAGCAAAGAGTCGAACAGTTTTCTCTTGAAGAGACTCCCGTAGTTACGATGGCTGATCAACGTACTATGACGGAATTACTCCGTGCACCCACCGAGGGTTATGCAGAGGCATTGTAGTCATATTCCGCCTGAGCATTTCGAGCTCAAGCATAGTCTAATCAATCTTGTAACTTCAAAACAATTCTTCGGTTTTGAGAAAGAAGATCCTCATGCTCATATTCGATATTTTAACAAGATTACTTCTACGTTGAAGTACAAATATGTGCCCGAGACATCGATTAAGCTTATGCTTTTTCCAGTTTCTATCGATGGTCCTGCCCGAATTTGGATCGACAAAGAACCTTCTCGTTCTATTCTCACTTGGGACGATCTTGTGTCCAGTTATTACATTTCATTTTCCCTCAAAAACAACAAATCTTCGGAATGAAATTTCAAATTTTCAACAAAAGTTTGAGGAAACGTTTAGTGAGGCATGGGACCGTTTCAAGGATCTCCTTCGAGCATGCCCACATCATGGTTTTACCGAATTGCATCAACTCGATACTTCTTTCTGTTTAAAACCCATCCGATCAAGATTCTTTGATTTCTGCCGCCGGTGGCAATCTTTTGGAGAGAAGTGCACAAGATGTGTTGAAAATTATTGATAACAAATCAAAAGTTCGTAATTCAAGAAACAAACCTATTGTTTCTTAAGTGAAAGCAAGTAATGTTGATTCTTCAGAGATAGCCAGTGCCGTAACTAGTGCCATGACCGCGATGTTTAAACAACATCAAGTAACCCCAGCTCCAGCTTCCGTAAAAGCTGTTGAGGAATCTTGTGTTACTTGTGGCGGTGCTCATTCTTACCGACAGTGTCCTGCCACAGATGGCAACACTTTTTTGGGCTATCAAGACAATATTCAAGATATGTTTCAGCAGCCGCAGTGAACTACAATCAGGGAAATACCGGTTATCATCCCTAGAGTGTAGCTAATTAGTTTCGACCACCTGGTTTTGCTCAACCGAATGTTCAAAATCAAGGGTTTAACCAGAATCGAGGAAATAAGAAATACGTCTTATCAAGCTCCGATTCAAACTCAAGTTACTACTTCGAGTGACTTGGAGAAATTTAAGAAAACGAATGAGGCTAGTATGCAAGCCATGAGAAATCATATCAGTAATTTAAAATCAGAATTAAGAAATGAAATGCAGTCTACAATGCAAAATCAAAATAATACATTCAAGAATGAAATGAGGAATGAAATGCAAGCTACAATGTCAAATCAAACCAATGAGCTTAAGAATATGATGGCTAGTTTTTTCCAAATGAATACCGCTTCTTCCTCGGGTTCGGGACCACTTCCTAGCAATACCATTGCTAACCCGAGAGGTGACTTGAAAGCAATCACCACCCGAAGTGGTATTTCTTATGATGGACCTCCAATTCCACCTCTTCCCAAGGTGGTGGAACGGGAACCCGAGGTGACAAAGGATACGGTGCAACCGAGTACCAAAAACATCCAACCTCCGGTAGTCTAAATTCAAGCTCCAATTGATGAGCCCGTTGTTGCTCCTAAGCCTAAACCGTCTATACCTTATCCTTCGAGAGCCAACAAACAAAAGCTCCATGAAAAAGATGATAAACTAGCTTCGAAATTTGTTGAAATCTTTAGGGAATTACATTTCGAGCTCAGTTTCGCGGATGCTCTTCTACATATGCCGAAATTTGCTTCAATGTTTAAAAGTCTCCTTAATAACAAAGAAAAATTGTTTGACTTAGCCAAAACACCGGTGAATGAGAATTGTTCGGCGGTTATCCTAAAAAAGTTGCCCGAAAAACTTGGAGACCCCGGCAAGTTTCTTATACCGTGTGATTTTCAGGGAATGGTTGAATGCTTAGCCTTGGCCGATCTTGGTGCAAGCATCAACTTGATGCCTCTTTCCATATGGAAGAAGCTCTCACTCCCCGAACTTACTCCTACTCGAATGATTTTTGAACATGTAAACCGATCGACTACTAGTACATCCGGTATTACCGAAGATGTCTTTGTAAAAGTAGGAAAGTTCCATTTTCTGGCCGACTTCGTAGTCATTGATTATGTTGTTGATCCTAGGGTTCCCTTAATTCTCGGGAGACCTTTTCTAAGGACGGCTCGAGCGTTAATTGATGTTTACGGTGAAGAAATAACTCTTCGATTTAATGATGAAGCCATAACTTTTAAAGTTGGTCAAACTTCGAGATACTCCTACAATAATTCTGAATCGGTTAATCGAATCGATGTCATCGACGTTTCATGTGAGGAGTATGCTCAAGAAGTGCTCGGATTTTCGGATAGTTCTACGAGTGGCAATCCCACTCCGTCTTTAGATCCTATCCTTTCTACTTCTTTCCCCTCTCTCACTCCTTTTGAAGGAGGTGACTTCATTTTGGAAGAAATCGAAGCTTGTCTTACAAATGATTCAATTCCACCGGGAATTGATGATGCCGACTTTGATCCGGAGGGAGACCTTCTTCTACTCGAGAAGTTATTAAATGATGATCCATCATCTCTTCTCCCTCCAAAAGAACTTAATTTTGAGGAACTTAAAACAATTAAATCTTCTATTGATGATCCTCCGGAGCTTGAGCTCAAGGATTTACCGTCTCATCTTGAATATGCGTTTTTAGAAGGAACCAATAAATTACCCATCATAATTTCTAAAGAGTTAAAAGATGAAGAAAAGGCCGCCCTTTTAAAGGTTCTTAAATCACATAAACGGGCCATCACATGGAAAATCTCTGACATTAAGGGTATCGACCCTAGTTTTTGTACTCATAAGATCTTAAGGGAAGACGATTTCAAACCGGTGGTTCAACATCAAAGAAGGGTAAATCCGAAAATTCATAAGGTTATCAAAAGGGAAGTTATCAAACTCCTTGATGCCAGATTGATTTACCCTATCTCCGATAGTCCGTGGGTAAGCCCTATTCATTGTGTGCCTAAAAAGGGTGGCATGACCGTAGTTGAAAATGAAGATAATGAGTTGATTCCTACAAGACTAGTTACCGGATGGCGTGTTTGTATAGATTACCGTAAGCTTAATGATGCAACTTGAAAAGATCATTTCCCGTTGCCTTTTATGGACCAAATGCTCGAACGATTAGCGAGAAATGAATACTATTTCTTTTTAGATGATTTTTTTGGATATTTTTAAATTCCTATTGACCCACAATACCAAGAGAAGAATACATTTACTTGCCCTTATGGGACGTTTGCCTACCGACGTATGCCTTTCGGTTTATGTAATGCTCCGGGCACGTTCTAAAGGTGCATGATGGCCATTTTCCATGATATGATCGAGGAAACAATGGAGGTCTTCATGGATGATTTCTCGGTCTTCGGGGATTCTTTCTCATCATGCCTCTCCCATTTAGACAAAATGCTAAAACGACGCGAAGAGACTAATTTAGTTCTAAATTGGGAGAAATGCCATTTTATGGTACAAGAAGGCATCATTTTAGGACATAAGATTTCAAAGTCCGGGATTGAGGTCGACAAAGCTAAAGTTGATGTTATAGTTAAACTCCCTCATCTGACTTCCGTCAAAGGCGTTCGATGTTTTTTAGGTCACGTCGGGTTCTGCCGACGATTTGTTCAAGATTTTTCTAAAATCACCCGGCCGATGACCCATCTTTTAGAAAAAGAAACCCCATTTATTTTTCAGAAGAATGTATTGAAGCGTTTAATATACTTAAGAAAAAGTTAATCGGAGCCTCGATTTTAGTTGCCCCCGATTGGGACCTACCATTTGAAATTATGTGCAGTCTTGGGGAAACGTAAGACCAAACATTTTTAGCCTATACACTATGCTAGTAAGACCATGACGGATGCTCAAGCACATTACACTACGACGAAGAAAGAATCATTAGCCGTGGTGTATGCTTTTGAGAAATTCCGGCCTTACTTAGTCTTATTAAAGACCATAGTATATACGGACCATTCGGCTCTTAAGTATCTTCTTGCTAAGAAAGATGCTAAGTCGAGATTGCTCCGATGGATTCTCCTACTCCAAGAATTCGATATCATTATTCATGATAAAAAAAGGAGCAGAGAATCTCGCGGCCGACCATTTGTCTAGATTAGAGAACCCTCATCAAGGTGATCTCGAGAAAAAGGAAATAAATGAAACATTTCCTCTCGAGACACTTGGGATGGTTACCCTTCGTGGTGATTTGAGTACCCCATGGTTTGCCGACATTGCAAATTACCATGCAGAGAATTTTATTGTTAAAGGGATGTCGTCCCAACAAAAGATAAAATTCTTTAAAGATGTTAAGCATTATTTTTAGGACGACCCCTACTTGTTTAGGATTTGTGAGGATCAAATGATTAGACGATGTATTCACGGCCAAGAAGTCATTGATATCCTCACGGCTTGCCATAATAGACCCACCGGGGGACATCATGGTGCGAACTACACCGCTAAGAAAGTCTTTGATTCCGGTTTCTATTGGCCGACTATTTACCGTGATGCCTATGATTGGTCACACGGTGTGACGCTTGTCAACGTCAAGGCAAAATCTCACAAAAAGATGAAATGCCTCAAAATGCAATTCAAGTATGCGAGATCTTTGACGTTTGGGGCATCGACTTTATATGCCTGTTCTCGTCTTCTCGAGGGAACAAATACTTTCTCGTAGCCGTCGACTATTTGTCTAAATTGGTTAAAGCAAAAGCCCTCCCCACTAATGATGCTCGAGTTGTTGTTAAAAGTTTGAAATCTCTATTTGCCCGATTTGGAACTCCTCGTGCTATAATTAGTGATCGCGGTACTCACTTTTGCAATGACCAATTCGCGAAGGTCATGCTTAAGTATGGAGTTACCCACCGTCTTTCTACCGCGTATCATCCACAAACGAGTGGACAAGTGGAGGTTTCAAATCGTGGTTTGAAACGTATTTTAGAAAGGACCGTAGGTAAAAACCGTGCTTCATGGTCCGATAAGTTAGATGATGCATTATGGGCCTTCCGTACCGCATTCAAGACACCCATTGGGTGCACTCCTTATAAGCTCGTGTACGGAAAGGCTTGCCATCTTCCTATCGAACTTGAACACAAGGCCTATTGGGCCTTGAAACATTGTAATTTTGACCTTAAGACCGCGGGTGATCACCAGAAAGTTCAAATGAATGAATTAAATGAACTTCGGGATTCAAGTTTGAGGAATTCTTTAATCTACAAAGATAAAACGAAAGATTCATGACTCAAAGATTAAGAACCGCGTTTTCAACGTTGGTGATCGAGTTCTTCTCTTCAATTCTCGATTAAAGATTTTCTCGGGCAAGCTTAAAACCCGTTGGACCGGACCATTCACCGTTGCTTAAGTTTTCCCTTATGGTACCGTCGAGTTATCTCAAACCGACGGACCAAATTTCAAGGTGAACGGTCATAGACTTAAACACTATTTTGGAGGGGACATACCACCGATGGTTGTCCCGGATCTCCAAACTTTCCCCATGGACCATTAAATTCGGGGGTCGAGTCAGGCTCGTGACTCGGTTAACAAAAACAAGCACTTCGCGGGTGGCAACCCATGCTTATCCTTTGTAGTAGTATAATAATGAATAAGTGTGATGTGAGGAGGCTCGCCTCTTCCTTTCTCGTGTTTCGTGTTTTGTGTTTTATGTCCAGGATTGCCCGGATTATGAAGACTCTCGTGCTCGTGGTTTTGTCCATCGTCCACTCGATCTTCAATCCTTCGCATGCTTATATATGGGAATCCGATATCCTAGATCTTATTGATTCACGTTTATCTATTAGCATAATTAATAAACGGCTTTAGATTTGCGTAGAGACCCCTTAATATTTAGATTATGCCTTGAAATTAGTATGGGGGTGACAGTCTCACATTGAGGACAATGTGTAGTTCTAGTATGGGGGATCTTTCGATTTGATCTTACTTGCATTTGCCTTGTCTTCACGTAACCCCGTTTTTCCACCAAAAATAGCAAAAATATGCCAAAATTAAATTTTTTTCAAAAATAGAATAAGTGTTTTGACACGTAGTTTTGTCTTTTTAAGGAATAAATTTTGACTTGATCGAGCATGTTGCGCTCTAGCTTGCCCCTTAACTTATATAAATTTAAGCTTTTGCTAGTCTTTTATACAAGAAGCTTTAAAACGCGAATTCTAGCTTGAAAAGAGCCAAGAGTTTGCAAGTTTCCATGATAGACTTTAAATATGCATGCTTGTTTTATTAAGACTAAGCATTACGGATATTTTATTAAAGATTTTAAATTTGCGAAGAACGAAAAATGATAGAGTTTTATATAAGTTAGATGCTAAACATAGAGTAGTTGGATCTCTTTTAGGCTCATAGAGGTTAATTGTGGCTTTTTGCTCCCACCAGCTTAATAAACGTTATATAATTGTTGAATAAATAAAGTTACTTTAGGTTTTTGCGATTCTTAGTTTAAATCACTTCGTAGAGATTCCTTCTGATGAAAGTAAGGTACACATCAAGGTTTTGTCAGTGTTGTGGGGAAATAGGCTACCGATTCCTGACGGCTCGCTACCGTTGTCTAGGTAGTTAAAAGACTACAGGACTTGAAATTTGGCTAATAATAATAAGTTATGTAATAAACCGAAGCCGAAATAAGACCACTACCTCTTGCCGGCTCACAACCGATGTGGTAGTCGTTTAAAAGGTGGAGGTAATAATAATAAAAACTGTGGGATGATAAAAGTTTACTGCCTCTTGCCGGGTCACAACCGATATGGCAGTCTTCTAAATAAGGCACATAGTAATAATCCGAGACTGATAAAAGTTTGTTGCATCTTGCCAGCTCATAACCGATGTTGCAGCCTTAAAAAAGGTCGAGGATCACCGAGGTCGAAATAAGACTCCTGGACCATGGTCGGCTCGCATACCGATGTGACAGTTGTTTAAAGGACCGAGGTTTAATAATATTGCAATAATAATAATAATAAAGCCAAATTTCAACTCCGGGGTTATCTAAATAAAGCCTTCATCGCTGGACTCGTAGTTGAGTTGTTTCGGATGAAATAAAAAGGATAAACCCTAAATCGTGTGAAATTAGAACCTTAATGTGGACTTTATTCTCACCATATCATCTCTTTAGGAAAGGATTTCAAACTAATTATGGTCTAAACCGGGTTAACTTTATATGAATAAGAATTTAATTTATTTGTCACCAATAATAATAAAATCTTTAGAGGACTTAGGAATAAGGGAGCGGAAAGTAGCCATGCATCCACAATTAGCATTTATGAGTAGTATTAGCATCTTAACTTGTATTTAATAATGATTTCGTTTTTAAGCTTGGTTTGGGGCAGGTAAAAAATCAAGAACGATGATTTTATACTTTTATTGTTTCTTGTTTCGTAAAGTTATAATATGAATGAATGATAAAAAATGCATAAAAATGGTAAAACGGGGTGCTTTTCAAAACTAGTAATTTTTAATCCCCTTAGATGAACACTTAGCTACTTTTCGAGGTAATTAGTCTAAAGGGGTTGAAATTGTTGGTTTTCTAAGTTTGTATTTATGACATTGCGTGAGGACACGACAATAGTTTAGTATGGGGGATTTTGGTATGTGCTTAATTACACATACCTTTGACCTAGAAAAAACATGCCAAAATGACTAAAAACATGTGAAAAATGCATTGTATATGTTTGTTTTGTGGTTTATATCGTGCAGGTAACGGATATTCAAAAAAGGACAAAAACAAAGCCAAAACCAACAAAACCGAGCACGGGAATGGAAAGAGCATGGAAAACCAAAGCCGAAGGCGTATTCATCTTAAATGGGCTAACCCGCACCCATTTAATGGGTCGGGCCAGCCCATTAAGCCCTTATATAACCCCTTAAAACACCAAAAAGCCCAATTCATATAAATCAAAGAAACCGGCCCATGATTAAAACATTAGCCCAACCCTTTAATCACTTAAACAGCCGTTATCTCACTACCCCTTAATCCCGTTAAACCTCTTACACCAAAAGTCCTAAACATTTCACCACTCATCCCTACCATAACTCCCGTTACAAAAATTAAATAAAAATAAAAAAAGAGACCTTGTAACCACCCTTCCCTCCTTTTACTGTACACCCATCTTCAACCTTACCCAAACCTTTTTACCCCGAGATAAAACCCCACTTAAACCACACCCTGCCACATCTGACACAAGCCTGCCAACTCAGTAACAGCTTGGCGATCCCTAGACAACCTATTGGTTATGTGGCGACGTGGTCATCATCAAGGGCAGAGACCAAGACTAAAGAAACACAAGGGTGAATCAAGAGACAAGATGAGAGCACTTCAACCTCTCATACAAGAAACACACCCAAAACCTAGAGGCTTCCATTACTGCTTATAAATAGAGGCTTATTTTCTCATAGTTAGGTGATCTTTCCTTGTATTTTTCTTTACAGCTTTTTAAAGCTTATTGTTATTTCCTTTCCTTGTAAACATTTTTAAAGTATTAATGAAAATTTGAGGTTTTATTTAAGAATTCTGTGATTGATCTTATCAGAACTATTTATGCTTTATAAGCTATGATGACAGCTTGATCTCTCCTAAAGCTTTATTAAGCTTTAGCTTTCTTAAGCCTTAAACCATTTTGTTCTTGCTTAAATAACAATTTCTTGTCTTTAAAATCTCATAAAAGTCACAAAATATAGCTATATAGATGATAAGCCAAAAAGGGATAGGCTTATTGCTGTCACTAGCTTGTTTCTAACAAGCTAGAGCTTGTAGAATAGCTCTAAGAGCATTTTATACTCCTGTTTAAGCAAAGGGACCTATAAGTTTACACTTTATGTTTTAAAGCTTATTTACTTTTCAGCTTATTGTCTTGCTTATTTACTGCTTATTGCTCTGCTTAACTGCTTATTTATGATTATTATTGTCTTTAGTTGATAGTTAATGTTTATTTGTAGTTTAAATCTCTTTAGTTATCAATTTTACATAAAACTGTCTAAAAAACCAAAATATGTCTCTTGCTTATAGCTTATTTAAAAGTGCTTATTTATGGTTTTGTATTGCTTATTTAAGCTGGATATCATAAGATCTTAGTCTGGTTTAACTTTTTATAACTTATATTAAACTGTTTAAAGCTTAAATATGACATTCATACTTGTTAAGCGGTGTTTGGCACAAGCACTACTAACCTTGGTTAGTACTGTTTGATGGCCTTTTGACCCTTATGCCAAGTTTGAGAAGCTCAAGCTAAGCTTATAAACTAGCTTTTATAAGTTTACAAAGGTTAAAGTTAGTTTTTAAGGTTTTATATGTTCAAAGTTTAAATCTGTGATGTCAAATCAATTTAGAACAGCTTATTTGATAAGGACTTTGAAACAGCTTATACGTGTTGGTTTTGTGTTGTTTATGGTTTGTAAATGCAGTAGAAAGATTGTGGTAAAGTTTGGAATTGGTGGCTTAAGTTTTAATACCAATCTGTCACAAGTTGCTAAGCCTCAGTTTGCAAAAGTTGAAGTACTAGTTTTAGATCTTAATTTTAGGGTAGTCAAAGTAGATTGTAGGGTAAATTTAATCGGTTTAAGCTTATTTTAGGGATAGGAGCTTATTTTAATACTTGAATTTAGGGCTGCAATTAGTACTTTAGTGTTTTATAAAAACTTCAAAAAACAAAAAATATTAGTTCTTACTGTAAACAGCAACATTCATGAGGTCTTAACTAGCTTTATATTAGTTTGAAATGCTTAAAAATTGCTTATTCTTTTAGTTTATAGGTTAAAGTTCATTTGTTTTGAGTTTTCAGAATTAGCTTATTAGTCCATTAGCTTAAAATTAAGCTCAAAAAAGCCTGTTACAGCTGTTTTGTATCAAGATTTTGGTCAAAAAGCTTAACTAATGTTCTAAACTTGTTGCTTATTAGCATTGCTTATTTTGGTCTTTAATTGGCTTATTAAGTTGTTTTCAAGGTTCAGCAGCTAAAGTAACCTTAGGGTGAGCTTTTAAGAGCTTATTTGCAAATCTGAGTTAGTTTAAGAGTTTCTAAGTCTTAAAAGTGTAAACTGACACCTATTTCAGCTTATTTCTTTCTTATTAGAGGTTTTCGGAAAAAGGCATTTCACAAAAAGTTCTTATTTTAGTTGGTACTTTAGCTTTTTCCAATAAAAAATTAAAAAATGATTTGTAAAAAGAAAGGCCACAGGTTTCGAACCTGTGACCTCTCCTTTATAACACCAACACCTTAGCACACACACTCATTACAAACTGCCCTTGGGACTTTTTCGTTTATTACCTTGCATCATTTAATATATATAGTAACTTTTTAGTTTATGCTTATTAAGCTTGTTTGCTTAATTTAACAGCTTATCCGTAGGGCTTATTTTCAGTTTGAATTTTTCTTAGTTTTTAAATAGTTGAGAGTACTTTTCCTTAATTTTTCATATTTTTATAAATTAGTTTAATATTTTTTATATTATTTTTAGATTAAATATGTTTTTAATTCATAATAAATACAATAAAAGTAAAAAAAAAATAATTCTTTTTTCTAAAATTATTTTTAATCATTTAGGATTTATAAAAAATTAAAAAATAATATTTAGGGTTAAATTTTAATAGATTAGGTAATTAGTCGCGTTTTAGAATTCCCGTTAACGTTTTCTAGCTTAAATACTTATTTTCCTTAGTTGTTTGCTTGCTTTTAATTGTTTTTGCATTTTCATAAGTGGAATTAGAATCCAAAATCCAAATCCTTAAAATTATTCAAAGCACGCGATCACGAACTTAACCTATTCTTAATTCACGCTTCGTCAGGATACGACTCAGGAAGGTTTTGAATTTTACTTTGAATAAAAGTAATCTTCTTAAATCCTTACAGAAAACTTATTACTATACTATTATTGATATTATCCTTATATATGTATTTGGAGATCAATCAAGCAACTTGAAGGCAACTTACTGAGTGATTGTTCACTCAGTGACTTTGAAATGTTAAAGGTTATTAACACTTAGGATATTTTGTATTCAAATCCTAAGTAAAAGATCATTAAGCACTGAATGGGCCTAACAATCTCCCCCTATTTAGATATAAATATAGCCTAAGTATTTTTCAGTGTAAGTGTGTAAATACAACTTCTTCTCACACTAAATTCTAGAAAGCTTATAAAGGATACCGAGTTCACTAAAAATACTTCATTAAACATTACAAGGACCTATCATCTATTACAAAAGAAAATAAAATTACAAGATTACTTAGTCTAATTTGTATCCCAATGCTTCTAGCTTCACCTTCTTTGATTTTAACTTCAATTGGTCTGGGTGCTCAACAATCAACTTCTTTAGCTTCAGGCAGAACCTGGCATTCTCTAGGGTCTTGATCATTCATACCATTACTAGGTATGACACCAGAGAATCCAATCCAACCTTGTGAATATCATCTATCTTTGGAAGGCTTGATCACCAAGCACATCAGTGAAGAAGATCCCATACTTAAGTTCTTCAATGACCATATTATCCACGAATGGAACACCTTTAGGAAGACTTCTATTGCATTCCAATCCAGGCACTTTGATCTTAGGTTCCAGTTCCATGTGCTTCTTCTTTTTTCCTAAGGACTGAGATTGATCTTTTTTAGGGACATGAGCTGGGAGAGCAGACTGAATTCCAAGCTCTTTAGGTATCTTTTTCAATCTTTCATACCTCTTTCCCAAGGATTTCATCAGATCCTTAACTATGGTGTTCTTTTTCTTCTGAATGATTGGACCCAATTCATCCAACTCAGTGATCCCAAAGTCTGCAAACTTGAATGGGTTGTGAACATCAAAGTTCATTTTGTCATTGTTCTTGTACACAGTGAGTACTGTAGGCTTGGAGTTGGGATGGATTTTAACATCAGTGATGGGCTCTGACTTGAGTCAGTTTGACATAGTCCACATGTATTGCTCAGCTCTTTTCTAGTTAAGCTTTGTCAGCCTTTTAACCTTCTCAGTGTGTTGCCTTTTGTGAACCTGCATCTCAGCATCTTGAGCCTTTTTAAACTTTTCACCTGCCTTTGCACTGATGACTTTCTTTGGATCAATTCCAATCTTTTCAGCCTTTTCTTGGACAATCTTAATTACTTCAGTCTTGGTCATTGCAAGTCTTTTGGCTTCTTCCTCAGCCTTCTTGATCTGATCTTCCTTGTCCAAGTGTGCTTGACATTGTTCATTAGTGAGGTAGAATAATTTCCCATTTATCATGTAAGGGACAAGTATTATAGCCTTAAGATCAGGGCACACAATAGATAAGACTTTAACCAGCTTTGTTTGTTCAGGTTGACCATCAATGGCAATACCTTTTTCTTCTCTTTGAGGAATTGAAGGTTCAAGCTGGGATGTAGTTATGATTGTGGTGATTGGTTAAACTTTAGGTGTTGGAGTTTCAATGGGTTTGACAGTTGATATTGGGACAACATGTTTTGGTTCTTCAGACACTTGTTCCTTTTCCACCTTGTCTTTATTAGTATCTTGTGTCTTTATGTCTTTAGTCTCCCCCTCAGTATAAGCAGGAGGTTCTTTAGTGACCACTGATGTGACATTCTCCCCCCAATAGTTGATAGTCCTCTAGTGATAGCAAGTGTTGTTTGTGGCACACTGCTTGAGGGGGTGGATGACTGACCTTTAAAGGCCTAATAGATCTCTGTCATCATGGATTTGATATCTGAAGAGTCTTGCCTAAGAAAAGATAGTTCAGGTCTGATTCTGGCTTAAGAACTTTCAACAGCGATCATCATAGGGCCAAGGTTTTAGGCTATGGAAGTTGATGACTTGGTCTATGAAGCTAAATGCTCCTCTTGTTTGAGAGTAGTAGCTTGAAGAAATTCAACTGAAGACTTCAATCCTTAGAAGTCAAAGTTTTTGACAAGTGTGAGTAGTTCAGTAAGAGAAGTTGAATGCTTTATGTAGGATTTAGTAGCCTCAATATCCTTCTTGTTAAGAGCTAGATCATGCTTGACAGCATCCTGAATGACTTTAAGAGTTTCAGTGACTCCGGTTAAAGCTTTGAGAAGATTAGTCCTGTCAGTGGCAGTTTGTTAAGAGAATCTATGGTTGCTTGAACAAGCTTATCAGTCTATTCCCTATGATCAACATTCTCTTCATAGTATCCTTCAATGGAGGCCTTGAGGTCAGCATAAGAGATTGCAGATTCTTCATGCTTTTCCCACTGCTCTTCAGTTAGCCTATTAAATAACACTCTAGATACTTTTCTTAAGAAACTTGACCAGTTTCTTTCATGAGATGAAGGACATTTGTGCAAATTTCCTGAGGTTAAGAGGCTTGAGGAGTTCCAAGATTGATTCTGAGTTGCTGGATATGATATGGTTCAAGCTTGTCTGATACTTTACCAGTTATCTTTCAGTGAGTGGTAGAATGTTGTTGTATTTTTTGAGGTCAGGAATGGAAGAGTTAAAGTCTGATTCTTGAGTATCTTAAGCAGGAGATGGTTTAGGCTTGTCTGTGTTTAGTGGAGACTGATGTTCTTCTTAATCAGCCTGAGTATCCTTATCCATGTCTTCTCTAGCCTCAAGCACGTCTTCATCATCACTTTCTTGAATCATTTCATCATTAGATAGTAGCAAAGCTTGGACATCGGTATCCGGATCCACTTCAGAAGAAATATTGCCTTTTTTTCAGTCAGGGACCGATACCTCAATCGAGCTGACTGGGTCTGGTCAGGCTGGTACATAGCATCATTCCCTGAAGGGTCATCAACAGGATTGGTTTGTGGTTCCATATCAATGGGCGGTTTTAATCCCTCTGAGTTTTTGTCCCCATGTAGACCTTTAGGTAACGGCGTGGTTTTAGCCGCACCTTCATCAGACACCGTGGAAGGCAATCCCCTATCAACGGGCTGTACATTTTCCCCTGAGTCTTTGGGATCAGTGTTGGTACCCTTATGCAAAGGTTTTCATTTACGAGTGCCCTCATCAAGTATGGAAGGTAATCCAGTACCAGCGAGTTGTATGTTTCTTTCTGGATCTTTGGGATCAGGTATGGTACCTGAGGAGACTGAGTGGGATTGTTCAGAACCTTTCATTGGCTTGGGTGGTGTTACCTTGGTCTCAGTAGGTGTCTTTTTGGACTTAGGTTTCTTCATCTTTTGAGGCAGTGACCCTAGAGCCTCATGGCCTTGTGACTGGGTTAAGGTTAAAGTCATAGTCTGAGACTTCCCTTTCTTCTTCTTTATAGAAAAAGGAAGTGGGTTCACTGAATGTTTACATTTGTTTACATCAACTATAAAGTCTGTCAATTCAATGGGAGTGAGTTTAGATAGGTCCTATGAAAAATTATAGTTACTCAGGATGGTAGGAGAACTCCAAAAACTTTCATCCTGAGTGTAATCAGGACCTAGTAACACTGCAAGGGCACACCAAACAAATCTAGGATAGGATACATATCATTGCCTAGACTTATTTGTGAGCCTGGTTATGAGATCACTATAAATGATCTCTCCTATGTCTACCTTTATCCCTGTGAGGAGACAATAGGCAAAGAGCTGATGTATTGAATTCACTTGCTCAGTAGAGGAGTAGTTCCCGCCGAGAACCTGAATAACAAATGTAAACATAATTCTCTAAGCCGCAGAAAAAGCAGTTTTCAGGACGGGTGTCATATCCAATAAAATTGGATTATCAACGATCTTGGCCAATTTATCCTTTACTTCCTTAGTAGAGGGATGAGACACATATGTGTCTTTTGCATAATCAAGTCTAGTGGATTCAGTAAAGGTTTTGATGTCAAGGGTTAATGGCTTTTTGCCATTCATCATTGAAAACTTGATCAAATACTCTTTAAGAGGGCAAACCTCAGAGTCATCAGTAGGTGGGTTAGGGTCATAAGCAATAGCAGTGCACCAGAACTCCCTGAGTAAGTTTTGGTACACCACTGAGGGTGTTTTGGTAAAAGCCTTAGCCAAAGAACAATTCATCAAGTATTTGAAAATATCATGGTAAGCTAGGGTAGTTTGTAAATAACTAAAATTACTCACAATATTGTTGTTGTTAAAAGTTAAGGACTCCACAGTTAAGTCACCACACTGAGGGGCATACTCAATTGCTTGGTTTGCTGCCATTTTTGATAGTTTTGAAATAAAAGAACAATGGCAATATATCACTTAGCAGATGGTCACAAATCGAGTCCGACCTTGATCCCTGTCCTGAAATAAGTGATACATTATCAAGGTTGTAGATATACTAAGATGGATATCTTAGATGAACAACTTTGACCAAGAAAATAGTTTGATAAAACTGTTTTTACCTAGAAAATTTGAAGAACACACACTTTTGGCTTTAAAAGCAAATTTTTGCAGAGTTTTCTTCCTTTGTAAAATATTTTATGTGTTGCTTCTTTGGCTAGGGGTATATATAGGTGGATGTAAAAAGGTTTCAATTTTTTTTTAAACTTTTTATTTTGAGAAAAAAGTTAAAATTGGTTTGGTGGTTCTATTTAATGCTGCCACCCTACTTTTTGTAGGCATGACATATGGATAACGGTCAAACAACGTTTGACAAGACATATTGGAAAAGTATCATGTTTGTGGGAGTGCGCATTTAATGCATAGTAGGTTATTTGAGTTATATATAAGAGAAGTGGGGACCCATGACTATTGGATGACAGTTAGATAAAGAATATTTGTTCTTTATTTAATGTGTTCAGTTACCAACCTAGGACATTAAGTAACTAAAGACTTGGAGCATTTAGTTACTACATTTAATATTTCCTTCAATGTCATGGGAGTCATATTTGGATTCAAGGAGAGTGTTTCAGGGAGAGATAAGAATATACACCACACTAAACATGTTTGATCAAGGAGACTGATCAACCAATGTTCAACATGCCTAACTCTGCTTTTAGCCTTGTTAAAGTAGGCTCATCCAGAGGTTTGGTAAAGATATCAGCTAGCTGATACTCAGTAGGGATGAAGTGTAATTCTATGTCTCCTTTAAGGATCTGATCCCTGATGAAATGATACCTTATTTCAATATGCTTGGTTCTTGAGTGAAGGACTAGGTTATTAGAAATAGCAATGGCACTAGTGTTGTAACAAAAGATGGGTACCATCTTATAATGAATGTCATAGTCACTGAGTTGACTTTTCATCCATAGGATACTTGCACAACACCCAGTAGCAGCAACATATTCAGCCTCAACTAAGGACATAGCCACTGACTGCTGTTTCTTAGCACTCCAACAAACTAGTTTTCCACCAAGTATTTGGCAGGCACCTGAGGTGCTTTTTTCTCCATATTACAACCAACATAGTCTGAGTCTGAGTATCCTTTTAGATCAAAGCCTGAACATTTTAGATAATATAAAACAAGGTATGAAGTACCTTTCAGGTACCTGAGGATTCTTTTCACAACAGTTAGATGTGATTCCTTTAGATTTGACTGATATCTTACACATAAGACTGTGGAGAATTGGATATCAGGCCTTGTTGCAGTTAGGTGCATCAGTGACCCATTCATTCCAAAAATGGACCATATTGGTGTTTTGTCACAAAAGTGTGGGTCATTCTTGTATGAAGGCATAGTCATCGTTGGTGTATGTGAAATTCCTGTGGTGTCTTGACTCATTATCCCACTGGTTGGGTGGATGACTTTGTGTTTGTGCCATAGTGTGAGTAGATACATATTTACAGCCTACTTAGGAAATACTCATTGCCACTTTGGTCTCTGTCTTTGTTTTTAGCACTACAAAAATCTAGTTTTCCACCAAGTATTGGCAGCGCATGTGAGGGGGGCACCTGAATGGGGTGATATTTTTTTTTTTGTCTCATTATTACAACCAAACATTAGTCACACGTAAGGTCTGTGTATCCTTTTAGATTTAAAGCCATCCCTCGTGAAACATTTTAGATTTTATAAACCAAAGGGTGGATAGTTCCTTTCAGGTACCGGAGGAAGGATGCTTTTAACAAAATCAGTTAGATGGGTTTCCTTTAGATTTTTGAATGATCTATCCTTTCACATAAGAATGTGTGTTGTGGTGTGAAGGAAGTGGGGGCTGGGGTGGGGTGGGGATGGTGGGGGCAACCCAACACTCAACATCTCCAAATGGTGGGTGGCAGGTGGTGGGAGGCGGGCGGGGGATGAGGGCGGGGTGGGGGTGGGGGGGGGGTAAAATTGATGGGAAAAGGTGTTGGTGGGGACGAGGTGGGGTACGGGTAAGTCACGAGAGCAGTGAGGGGGGAATATTTCGGATTGGCAATTTTGGTATACGTTGGGGGGTGGCGTGGGGGGGGGGGGGTATATGTGGTTTAAGGATGGGGGGGGCAGGGAATAGGGGGATTTTCAGTTTGGGTGATAGGTTGTTGTGGGTGTTTGTGGGTGTTTCGTTGCGGTGGATTTTTGATGTGTTGATGGGTGTTTTTGTTTTAGTGTTTGTTTTGGGTTTTTTGTGCGGGAGTGGTGTTCGGGTGGTTTGGGTTTAGGGGAGGGACTTGGGTGGTTGGGGGTGTAGGTGGTATTGGTATATTTTGGCGGTGTGTGGTGGTGTGTAGTTGTGTGCTGGGAAGGGGCGTTTGACTAGGGTGTGGATGGAATCTTGGATTTGTTTGGTGGTTTTGATTGGGTTTTTGGGTGTGGTGGGGGCTTTGGTTGGGGGGGAGCAAATGGTGTAGATGGGGGGGTTTTTGGGAGTGGGGGGGATGGAATGGGCTTTCAAGATAATGCAAAAGTATGAGCATGTTGGTCAAAGACACAAGATCGCAAGATGGCATAGACGATAAAGACAATGACAAAGGCTCAAAGTCAAGATCACAAAGCATGAAGGAACAAGCTTACAACAAACAACAAAGACAAAGACCAAGAACACTCGAGCTTAAACGACAAAAGCAATCTCACTGATCTCATGAAGGAGTGTCATCAATGAACTCACTTTGGGGGAGATTGTTAGCCTCAATTTTATTGAGTCAATAAAGGAAGCTCGTTCCCGTGTTCAAGACCTCACTTCGGGGGAGATTGTTAGCCTCAATTTATTGAGTCGAACAAGGAAGCTCGGTCACTCTACGATGGAGCTTCGGTCTCTAATTAGTTAATGTTGTAAAAGAATAATATCGGGAATCAGGCTCGATAGTTAAACTAATATTGTATATGTTTTGGGTTTAATCCCAAGCAAAACCCGAGCCCGAGTCCTAGTTAAATATCCAGTACGTCACATTAAATATGTAGGGGTATATATATAGATATTTTCTAACTCAGAAATCATCATGCTCATAAATCTCATTTCTATCAAAAAAATCTAATATCTCTTTTCTCTCATCTCTCTCTTTTCTCTCTCTCTCTAAAAAATCTTCTCTTTTCTAGTTTCTTGATTGAATCGTGTTATGAAGTGTTAAACGGGATCCTACACTTTATGTCAAAAGGAATAAAGCAATCTCCTTGGGCAAGTAACTTCTAAAGTTAGTATAGAATTACAACAACTTTTCCTAAAGGACTGTACCTAGTACTTAAAAGAAAACGTGCATTAAATGGTGGTTCAACCACCGATTTAATGCTTGCTACGTAGTCTAGGTTAAACTTGTAAACCCTAATCCCTTTGCCTATAAAAGGAAATGGATCCCCAGAGTAAATGCTATCTCTTCCAATTAATACAATACACATTGAAGAGTTCATTTATCTCTCAAACAAACTAAATAGAAACTGTTGAAGCTGAAGCTTTAGTTCTAGTCAAATAGTTTGTTTTCTTATTACTCATAACTTTGGTTAAAGAATAAGTTCAAAGGAGATTACTCTAAAATTTTTATTCAACCACCTTGCTATTCTGCAAGCAAGGTGTGTCATAGATTCTTTATTTGATTCTAATAAGAACATATACGTTGAAAATTACTTCTGCGTGTTTTAAACTTGTTCTTTATATTCTTGAAATATATTTGTTTAAACCTTACTTCGTTGCCATGGAATATGATTAGTTTAACTTAATAAACCTTATATCAGATTCCAAGGGACAAACAAGTGGTATTAGAGCCTTTTGGTTTATAAAATCCCTTTAAAAGGATATATATAAAGGCTCAAAGATTTTTAAAATCAAGATCCATCTTAAATGGAAGCAGTAGAAGTATCACAGACTCTTAAATACAGGGGTGGCCAGTTAAATGCCGCTCTTCTGTACTAGAAGTGGAAAATTTTACCAACTAAAAAAAGAGGTTCATGTGCCACAACCTTGGTATTGAACCTCAATTTGAAAATATCATCAAAAATGGTCCTTTTATCCCTATAATAGCTGGTCAAAGGAAACCAGAAGGACTATGGACTAGAGATGAGAGAAAGGCTGCTAACTTAGATCAGCGAATCAAAAGTCTCATTATGTCTGTCCTTTCAGATGACCAAATGAATTATGTCATAAACTGCTTAACAGCTAAATCAACCTGGGATGACCTGATACTGTATCATAAGGGCCCCTCTGATGTGAAAGAAAGTAGGGTCATGGACCTAAAGTTGTGTTATAACACCTTTAAATTTAAAGAAGGTGAAACACTAACACAAACTTTCACCAAATACAAAGCTTTGATGAATGAGTTAGTAAATGATGGCATCAAACTTTCAAAGCTTGAAATAAATACTGGTTTTATAAATGGGTTACCAAAGAAGTAGCTAAGTTTCTGCCAAAGTCTTAGAAACAGAAATCATGTGAAAGATTATGAGCTTGCTTCTCTATTTGGTAAACTCAAATATGAAGAAAACCTAATAGACAGTATTTATGAGACTGAAAAGAGCAAATCTCTTGTCTTTGCAACACCTTTGTCAACTGCCTTCATCTCTACCTCTATTGTCTAGGACTTTTAAGATAGTCTTGATGATGAAGAGGATACAAGAAGCAGTCATGAGTACCTGAATGACCTAGAAGAAGAATATTAAGAAAGAGCTCTTTTAGCCTAGTCTAAAAGATTCTTTAATAAAGGTAATCAAAGGTTCATTAGTGCAAAATCAATTGACCAACTTAACTTCCATAAATGTGGCAAGAAAGGTCACTTTGCAAGAGACTACTGGTCAAAATCTTTAGTTCTGTCATATCAATCACCTTTTCAACCAAAACATCTCAGCTCCTCTTAGCAGAAACCAGAGCTAAGGCTAACCAAGGACTTTGAAGCTAAATAAAACAAAGTCAAGGCTAAATTGGCTCTCCTAAGTTCAAGTGCTTCAGCTTCCAAAGCAGCAACTATTAAGAACAAAGGTCTTATCACTAAAGCCTATGAATGAGATAAAGAAGAAGTGTTATCAGATGACAATGAGATGGTGGAAGTTAAAGTACGCATGGCACTAGCTGAAGAAAATGATGTTGTCAGCAAAGAAGGTGCCAGAAATGGTGAATGGGTGAAGATCTCCATGAGAAATGTACACACTCTTCTTGAAATGGAAGATAATGATGATAGAAAAACCTATCTAGATTATTTGTGTATCGATCTAAATTATGTTGAAGAACAAAGAAATAATCTTTTGTCAAAACATAGAGATCTTGTTCATGAACTGAATGCATGCAAAGAACAACTTTTAGTATTAAAACAAGCAAAACTTGATTTTCTTACCATGCAGCATGTAAACACTGAGATTCTCAAAGAGAATAAAAACTTAAGAACAGAACTGAAAGAGCTAACAGCAATCACTGAAACATGGCTTAACAGTTCTAACAAAGTAAATCAGTGTATCAGTGAACAAATCCCCTCTCAAAAGAAGAGAATTCTGGGAGTTGATCAACTCACTGAAGATCCTTCCAGTTCTGGGCAAAAAGACCTAGTCTTTGTAAAATCCTTAGCTGATGACACAAAAGTGTCCATACCTGGTGTTGAAAGACCCTGGTTGTCTGAAGCTGAAGGTTTTATTTTGCCAAATCATGATACTGGTAGGATACTCCCAGCTGAGTCACAAAGAAACACAAATGATCCTTTAGTTGCTATCATTGACTCTTTAGCGACTGAGTATGATTCAGCTAATGAATCTTTAGTTTGTAGCACTCCTCTTCCTCTACTGAAGAAGTTGGATGGTGCTGAACCTATTTCTAGACCAAAGACTATCAAATCAATTATAAGGTCAAAATCCACATTTAAAGCTGAAACTTTAAAAGGTGTCAAAATAAATAAACCATCCTTAGCTCCTGCTAAAGGTAACAAAAGTTGTTCAACTTCAAAAGTTAACTCAGCTCGTGCTGGTAAACTAAAGAATGTGAAAATTGAAGATGATCCTCCTTTAGCTATTGTAATAAAAGAACTTAACGACCTAAAATTATAAATGAGCAAGACTCGATCATCACACTTTAAAAATAATCAACAGGTTCCACAAAATGCACTTCAAAACAAATACAAAACACAATTAAAAAAGATCTGTGATCTGTGTAGCCTAAACAATTATCTCTTAGAGAACTCTTACAAGGTTCTATTTTGTAAAAAGTATGAGAGAACTGATCACAGAACCTGTGATCATGCGGAATACATTTCCACCATGAACATGTCTTAGCATCTCAAAAGTCTGGGTAGATCTTCATCAAGATGTCATATCCCAAGACCATCAAAATGCTTCTTTCCACCTTACATACACTATGGAGGTATAGATCATTTATCTAATGAATGTTTATACTATCCCATATGTAGATTATGTGGAAGTTATGACCATGACACAAATGGTCATAATAATATTATCTCTCTAGAAAGAGAGATCAATCCAAGAAATCCTCAACATGCCTTCAAAAGATGTGAAGCTTGTGGTAGCTCAACTTATACCACAACTGATCACTATGATATTGAATGGTTCAAAAGAGGTAAAGCACTTCAAGCCAAAAATTCTAAAGCTCTAAAATCAACCAAGGTTGAAACATCTAATGCTACCAAATCCAATACTCTCAATAGAAGGTGGGTTTTTAAGCAAAACTAACCATTTTGAACGTATTTGTGTAGTGTGACATTAGGAAGCCAATTTGGTACATGGACAGTGGATGCTCAAGGCATATGACTGGTTTCAAGAGTTACCTGCACAAATATAAACAACAACCAAGACCTAAAGTGGTGTTTGGAGATGACTCTACATGCACAACTAAAGGTTATGGCTCTATCAAATGTAATGGTATAGTTTTCACAAAGGTAGCATTTGTAAATGGTCTTAAGTATAATTTAATTAGCATCAGCCAACTTAATTAGCATTTGTAAATGGTCTTAAGTATAATTTAATTAGCATTTGTAATGATTGCTCCAAGAGTAAGAGATGTATATGTCCTTGACATGACATCTTCTTTACAAGAATCTAGTTTCTTTGCCAAAGCCTCTGACAATCTCAACTAGCTTTGTGCTGGGTTTATTGATTTAATGATTACAAAACTACATATGCTTAAATGAAGACGAATGAAACAACAAGGGCTTAATATGACACTTTGGTATTCTACATATGGAAGAACTAAAAGATGGAAGATTTCCATGAAGATATGCATTGAAAAGTCAAAGATATCAAAGATAGCTTCCTTAGTACTCTAGGTTTTCTTGTAAACCCTATATATAAAGGGTATTAGGCGTCTGGTATAGGGTATCCAGAAACATAAAGCTCTCCCAATGAGAGTCTAGTAAACGTGTGCGTGTGTGTACACAGTAGTTAGTTAGTTAATAGTTATTTAGCTAATAGTTAGTTAGTGTTTAGCCTCAAGAATCATTTGGGGTTGTGATGAATAAAGAAAAACCTTGAAAACATCATTGTTCTTATTCCGCTGTGTAATGTTTATCTTTGATGTTTATAATCCTATATTAGATCTAAACAATCTAAGTCTTAAAAGATCTTTAGGTTTTATCAATTGGTATCAGAGCCTCGTGGCTCTTGATCTAGGATCTACAAGGTAGTTTTATGTCGTGTTTATGAAGTAAAGAAGGTAGAAGTTTTTGTTTTTGGTAATTAACAGGTTAGAAGAAGATTAGGGTTTTTGTAAACCCTAATTCAATAAAAACAGAAAGTTTTCATGATGGCAGTTCGTTGATCCTTGAAGGACGAAGGTTATAAAGAACACAGCTGGAAATCCTAATATTTTTATGGTTGGTTCGTACCTACAAGGAATGATTAGTGACAGTTTAGTAACAGAAAAAAGTGTCGCTAACAGAAAAACTTATTTTTTTTAAAAGGTTACACCTATGATCCTTGTATGAAGATGGAAGAACGATGCTGATTGAATTGTTTGTTATGAACCCATGAGTCAAATACATAAGGTTGTCTAGTTGAACCTTAGGGTCAGACCTGATGATTTGATCATGATAGATCAGAGTAGAATTAGGTTGTACTAATGATGAACAGGAATTAGGGTTTATATTCTTATATACACTGGTTGCTTGGTTTGGTGTTAGAAGATCACGTCGTGCTTGAAGGTGTTTCTGATAGCAGCAAGTATGGATATGTGTGTGATGGTTCATGATGAGTGCTACTATGAACAACGAGATGAGATTGTTGTTTGATATGGTATGTTTCTGGTATGTATACGTACTGATCGTTTGTTCATAGTTTGATTACGGTGTTGATTATATGAGCAAATAATGGTATTTATGAAGACATATAAGCTGGAAAATGATATGTTTTGGTGGGATCTAAATTGGTTGCTTAATGTTTATTGATAGTATATTTACTACTGCCAATAATACTTAGTGTTGCTTTGTGGTTTTAGTACTGTCAATTGAAGTTTAATGCTGCCCGAGGTAAATGGAGTGCGTTAATACTGCTAGCGTTAAATAGGAGTTAGTTTATACTGCTCGGGTTAAAAGGATACTACTGCTAGCTTCTTGATTTAACAATGCTAGCATTATGTTTGAACATGGTTACGTGATGGCAGCTTAGTGTTTCGTTACTACTGCTGATCATTATTACTACTGCTAGTTTATATTTCTACTACTCAGATTCATTTTTCTTATTGTGTGTAATGGTGGGCAATTTAAGTCATTGGAATGATGGATTAGTAGTTGTGGTATATGATTTATAGCTGTTATGATCCAAGTTGCATATCTTCAGAAGACCCATATTCGATTATTACAAAAAGGGTAAGAAGATTACAGGTTTATTGATTTACAGCTTATTATGTGTGGTGGCATGTTCAAGGAAGTCTTAAGTTATGAGGAAGCATTGAAGATTGTTTCATTCATGGAGATAGTTTTGTAATATCAAATATGGGAAGATTGTTGGGTTTATTGATTTGATGATTACAAAACTACATATGCTTAAATGAAGATGAATGAAACAACTCGGGCTTAATATGACACTTTGGTATTCTACATATGGAAGAATTAAAAGCTGGAAGATTTCCATGAAGATATGCATTAAAAAGTCAAAGACATTAAAGATAGCTTCCTTAATACTCTAGGTTTTCTTGTAAACCCTATATATAAAGGGTATTAGGCCTCTGGTATAGGGTATCCAGAAACATAAAGCTCTCCCAATGAGAGTCTAGTAAACACGTGCGTGTGTGTACACAATAGTTAGTTAGTTAATAGTTATTTAGCTAATAGTTAGTTAGTGTTTAGCCTCAAGAATCATTTGGGGCTGTGATGAATAAAGAAAAACCTTGAAAAACATCATTGTTCTTATTGTTATTATTTCGCTGTGTAATGTTTATCTTTGATGTTTATAATCCTAGATTAGATCTAAACAATTTGAGTCTTAAACGATCTTTAGGTTTTATCAATGATCTTACTTAGCTTGTTAAAGCTTAATTGTGTTGGATAGATCCAAGACAACTATAATAGAAACTAAGATTGTAAATACTACAAACTATGCGGAAACTATTTTGTAATACTAAGAAGAACAATGAAACAGTAAAACAAGATATTACTAAACTTTCAATATATTGAACACAATCAAAGTTACAGAATAACTTTGTAACTATGAATACTAACTTTGAGAAATGACTTCTAGATCTATATCTCTAACTA
>BQNB010078326.1:7032-18465 GCA_026074375.1 Tanacetum coccineum
CTGTTTCCCAAAAACTGACAACCTTCAGTAGTAGACTTCCTATCTTGAGTTGCTCCAGCATAGTCACTATCAGTATAAGCAACTAGTTCAAATGGAGAATCCCTAAAATACCAAAGGCCTAAAGTTGGTTTACCTTTCAAATATCTAAAAATTTCTTGACTGCTAAGAGATGTAATATCTTTGGAGTAACTTGAAATCTGGCACATGCACATACTGCAAACATAATATCTAGCCTAGATGATGTGAGATACATCAAAGATCCAATCATAGATCTATAAAGATGTACATCAACATCATCAGCATCTCCATCTTTGACTAAAGGCTTTTCTAAATCAACTGGAGTTAAAGCAAACTTCACATCAGTGTAGTTGAACTTTTTCAAAATCTTAGCTACATATTTTTCCTGACTGATAAATATTCCATCTTCCTTATGTTGTACTTGTAATCCTAGAAAGAAAGTAAGTTCTCCTATAGAACTCATCTGAAACTTATCCTTCATAAGCTTCTCAAATCCAGTACATAGATCCTTATTTGTAGAGCCAAAGATAATGTCATCAATATAAACTTGTACAAGCAAAATATCTCCTTTTTGCTTCTTGATAAATAATGTCTAATCAATCTTCCCTCTTTTAAACCCATTGCCCAAAAGATTGTTAGCCAAGGTTTCATACCATGCTCTTGGTGCTTGATGCAAACCATAAAGTGCCTTGACCACCTTGTAAACTTTGTCTGGATGGTCAGGATCTTTAAATCCTGGTGGTTGAGTAACATAAACTTCTTTCTCAATAGTTCCATATAAGAAAGCACTCTTCACATCCATTTTATATACCAGAAAACCCATAAAAGAAGCATAGGCCAAAAACAATCTTATTGCCTTAATTCTTGCCACAAGAGAAAAAACTTCTTTATAGTCTATATCTTCTTCTTGTCTATGACCCTATGCAACCAACCTTGCTTTATTCCTTATCACAATCTCCCTTTCATCTTTCTTGTTTCTAAAGACCTATTTTGTTCTAATAGCCCTCTTTCCAAAAGGCAAATCCACAAGTATCCAAACCTGTTGGAGTTTGAATTATAGAAGTTCTTCCTGCATTGCTTCCACCCAAGATGAATCAGATAAAGCTTTAACAATACTTGTGGGTTCTGTTTGTAATAGGAAACAAGCATATAAGTATTTAGGGTATAATGTGTTTTCTGCTCATATACATCATTGAGAAACCCTTGTTCAGAAGTAGGTTTTAACATTCTTCTTGTCTGAATAGTTGACTTCACTTCACCAATCACATTTTCAATTAGGTGATCTTTATGTATTCTTGTATTGGGAGTGGTTGGAGCTGTATAGGAATTTGTGATGTTCCCAAAATCAACTTCTGGTTCATCTTCATCACTAAAGAACTTAATATGAGTAGCTTTAAGTGTATGACTAGCTCCAATAGTGAACATGTCTTTAGGGATATCTTGATCATATGAACTAGCAGTATTAACTGATGGACCAACAACATTAAGTTTAAAGCTACCAATAGTAACATCAGGACTGACAGTATTAACATGTTGTCCAGCAGCATTAACTTATTTAGGACTGCTATCATCAATTGATTCTTCTTACAAGCTCTCTTTCTGTCTTTATGCTCACAATATCTCTCAATTCTTTTTGCTCACATAATCACTCATTTCTATTTTTATTCACACATCACTCATTCTATTTTTAAGCTCACTTAATCTCTCATTTCTTTTGGCTCACCAAATCATTCTATCTGTTTTTATGCAACATTTTTGACAGTTTTGTACACAGATCCATTAATTCCAATAGTTTCATACTGTCCTCCCCACTTCTAAGTGTGTAACTTCTTGAGAGAGGTGGATCATTGGACTGTTTAGATGTAGTCTCAAACCTAGTTTGAGCATCCATATCCCCCAATATGGTATCGTGGCACCTGGGACCACTACCTGAACCAATTCCCTATGGACTTGATCCATTAAGTGTTGCCATGGATTGGGTCTTATTTGATGTTACCATTGTCCTGCTCTGCTTCTAAGCTAGAAGCAGTAGTGGCAGCCCTTTCTATTCTATTATCCAACTCCTTATGGACAACCTCATCACCAACCTTTACAAGGGGACCACTAGACTGAGGTATCTTGGTGTCCCGACCTGTTTTGACATGCCTAGCTGGTTTTTATTCTTTTTAACACACTGGACCCTCTTCATTAAATCAACAATCTTCTTTGCTTGAGCATTCTTTGCCTTCTCTAAATCAAGAACCTGTTTTTGCAAGTTAGTACATAAAATCATCAATTCAGATAGTTGCATGCTATCCTTACCACTGAGAGGTGGATCATTAGAAGGTGTAGGAACATTGTCATCTTGTTGTGTCTCCTCCTGAGTAACTGCAGTGTCCTTCCTCTATTTCCTCATGGACTATTTCTTCTAAGATTTAGAGGATGATGGTTGAGTAGTAATGGGTGTCTGGTTAGAATCAGTAGGAATACCTAAATTTACACCCTCATCTTGAGTAGGTTGAACCATAATTGTTTCAAACAAACATGTTACTCTTCTAGAAAAATCCTTTCCTTCTCTCCTCATATTGGCAAAGATTTTTCTTTGTGTGGGAGGGGTTAACATAGATCTTTTTGTGATGTGACATATCCTCAAGCTGTTGATTAATGAAAACTTGTAGAAATTGTGGATACATCAGAAACTTAACTCCTCCATCTAAGTGTTTCACCATAGCATCAAAAATGTATTTAGACAGATTAAATTTCTAGTTTGGTGGCCAAGCAATATGATTACAGAGGCATGTGCAACTGAATTCATTCCCATGCATGGTTTGTTAGCACAAGTCATTGTGTAATAACATTAATTAAAAACTTCCATTATGGAGAAAATAAAGCTTTCTAAAATGTAAGTCTTTGAGAAGGTTTTTCATACCCCATCCGTGCCAATTCTTCAAAGATAGTAGCAGTCGGAAAATAATCAATACCACCAGCATTTGCTAAGTGAAGATCACTTCGAATGCTTAACTCCGTAATGATCACCCTCTTTTTATCAACTAGGGCTTGTAACTAACGTTCACCATTGACAGTGTTTGCCTTTGTTGTTGCCCAAAACTGTTGAATGCAAGATGTGTAGATGATAGGATTGACAGTTAAAGCATAATGAATTTGGTTAGCATTCAGAAAATCGATAATTTCATAAAACCCATCACTTTCAGCAGGTTTTTCAAAGAATGCAACCATATTGTGAGTATCAGCAAGCGTTAGGGTTGACAATTTTTTGTAATTAGATGATGAAAGATGAAATTAAGTTAAGGTTTATGTTTAGAGAGTGTTTGAATGATTGAAATCGAATAAAGAATCAAATGAAACCTTGAATCGAAGTATTTATGAAATCACCCTCAGCAGCAGGAACTTGAACTGGCAGCACTAAATAATGCCTAACAGCATTAACTTAAACTGACAGCAATAACTCAACAGCATCAACATAAGCTTAGCAGCACTAAGATATACCAGCAGTAGAAATTTTATGCTTAGCAGCATTAAGTTATATTACCAGTATTATCCTGAGGCTAACAGCAGTAAGTTTGGGCTACCAACATTAATCTTCAATTTCATTCCAAAAAGGACTTCAATCATCAATTAGTTCTTCTCATAAGCTATCTTTCTGTTTTTATGCTCACAATATCTCTCAATTATTTTTGCTTACAAAATCACTCTTTTCTGTTTTTATTCACATAGCTCTCTTTCTGTTTTTCAACTCATAATTTCTCTCTTTTATTTTTCCTCACTATTTCACACAGACTTTGTACATTTTTCCATCAATTCCAACATTTTCATATTGTCCTCTCCACTTCTAAGTGTGTAACCTCTTGAGAGAGGTGGATCACTAGACTATTTAGATGTAGTCTTAAACCTAGTTAGAGCATCTACACCCACTAATATGGTATCTTGGCACATGGGACCACTACCTGAACCAATTCCCTAAGGACTTGATCCATTAAGTGTTGCCATGGATTGAGTCTTATTTGATGTTACCACTGTCCTGCTCTGCTTCTAAGCTAGAAGCAGTAGTGGCAGCCCTTTCCATTCTACCACCCAACTCCTTATGGACAGCCTCATTACCAAAATTTACAGGGGGGCCACTAGACTGAGGTATCTTGGTGTCCCGACCTCTTTTGACATACCTAGATGTTTTGATTCTTTTTAACACACTTTTGATATTACATATCCTTCCATCCATGCTTTGACTGTATAAATAAATAGCCTCCCCTCAAATAATGCTTCAAGGGGTAATTATTTGCTCAACAGTTATAACCTTGGCTCTTATGACATCCCAGCGGTATTATCTTTTGCTTGGCAGTACTAATTTTCTCCCTAGCAGTATTAAGAGATGTCTAACAGTATTAACTCTGTCTTCTATAATTATACAACAACATGCCTCTATTCATCACAAGCACACTAGAAAAGACTAGATAGATATGTGAGAATTCATGAGGATCAATATTTATGCATAACCCATGAATAAAAGTTAAAAACTATGATCTAAGAACATTAACTTCCTCTTAGCATTACTTCAGAGGTGAAGCATCCAACATCAGGTATTCAATATGCTAAACCTGCAGGTGTTAGTTCCGATAGCAAAAATAGTAGCGAATCCAAAGTATTTTTTCTTCGTTGACAGCATTAAGTAAGACTAAACCAATTTAAAAAGCAGTGTTAAGTATAAACTACAGTACTAAGTGACAAGTACTAACATTACTAGATCTTTACGAACTTTACAAAGACATAAAGAGATGTAGACATCTAAGGATTAAGCATTCCAATACTTGAGACCAAGTACTAAAACCTTCATGCATCAAAACCTTTTGTAAGAAGATTTGCAACATTATGATCACTATGAATTTTAACCATTTGAATTAACTTTTTAGCATTGCAATATCTTTTAAAATGATGTCTAATCTTTATATGTTTGGTTTTAGAATGTTGAATAGGATTTTCAATAATGCAAATTGTACTGTAAATTGTCAATATTAATGATAGTATGCATGAAATTATACCCATAATCCAGCAATTGGTTCTAAATCCAGAGTACTTGTCCACATCAACTAGCAGCAGCCACATATTCAGCTTCAGTAGTAGAGGTGGCAACTACAGTTTGCTTATTGCACTGCCAAGATATCAACCTGTTTCCCAAAAACTAACAACCTCTAGTTGTTGACTTCCTATCTTGAGTTCTCATGCTAGTCCTCTATCATATAAGCAACTAGTTCCAAATGGAGAATCCTGAGAATTACCAAAGGCCTAAAGTTGTGGTTTGCCTTTCAAATATCTAAAAAATTTTCTAGACAGCCTAAGAAGTGTGATGGTCTTTGGAGTAACTTGAAATTCTGGCACTTGGCACTATGAAAGACATAATATCTGACCTAGATGCTGTGAGAATTCATCAAGACCAATCATAGATCCTATAGAGAAGTACAACTACATCATCAGCATCTCCATCTTTAACTAAAGGCTTTTCCAAATCAACTGGAGTTGAAGCAGACTTTACATCAGTGTAGTTGAATTTCTTCAAAATCTCAGCTACATATTTATCCTGACTGATAAATATTCCATCTTCCTTCTGCTATACTTGTAATCCTAGAGAGAAAGTAAGTTCTCCCATAGAACTCATCTAAAATTTATCCTAAATAAGCTTCTCAAATCCAGTACACAGATCCTTGTTTGTAGAGCCAAAGATAATGTCATCAACATAAACCTGTACAAGAAAAATATCTCCTTTTTGCTTCTTGATAAATGATGTCTAATCAATCTTGCCTCTTTTAGACCCATTGCCCAATAGATAGTTAGCCAAGGTTTCATACCATACTCTTGGTGCTTGATGCAACCTATAAAGTGCCTTGACCACCTTGTAAACTTTGTCTGGATGGTCAGGATCTTTAAATCCTGGTGGTTGAGTAACATAAACCTCTTCCTCAATAGTTTCATATAAGAAAGCACTAACTTGAAGTTCATGAATGAAGATCAAGTTAGGGGAGGATTGTTAGGAAAATATTGTAAACAGACTTAATACTGTTAGTATTAAGGTTAAGTCTGTTAGTTATAGTTAGTACTGATAGAAATAGTTAGTACTGTTAGTTTAGAAGTTAAGTCTGGTAGAGCAAGTTAAGTCTGCCAGCATTAACTTAAGTCTGACAGTATTAAAGTTAATACTGTTTGACCAGACAGTTAAGTCTGTTGTAATTATAGTAATAGTTATCAATTAGCGTTAATCTAGGAAGAGATAAGCATTATCTCTTAACGCGTTTAGGGTTCCTTAAGTCTATAAAAGGAACATAGAATAGTATTGTAAACATATGAGTTGATTGAGAATTCACAATCAAATAGTAATAGTAATAGCAAGTTTAGTATATTCGTTCTTGTGTTTATCTTGGTATAGATATTGATATTCCGTGTCAATATTTGTATTCTTAGTTATTGTCTCTCATAGTATCTTTGGATTTATTCAAAGGACTATAAGTCGTTTAAGGCTCATTGAGATCCTGTTTATAAGGACCTACATTCCCCAAATCAACTTATGGTTCATCTTCATCACTGAAGAACTCAATATGAGTGGCTTCAAGTATATGACTGGCTCCTATAGTGAACATGTCTTTAGGGATATCTTGATCATATGAACTAGCAGTATTAACTGATGGACTAACATCATTAAGTTTAAAGCTACCAGTAGTAACATTAGGACTAGCAGTATTAACATGTTTTCCAGCAGCATTAACTTCTTTAGGACTACTAACATCATCAGACTTATCTTGTTCATCATTCCCATTATCTGGACCATCTCCATCCTGCTTTTGATCATCAGCATCAGATTTTGGTTCACCATTATCAACATCTTGGGTAGGTGAATCAAAGTATGAAGCATCTTTCTAAATTGGCATCACAATGCAATCTTGACTGATTTCTTTTGATGTACCTGTATTAAGTTCTTTTAGTATACTTGTAGATTCATTAATGATTGTACCTGCAGCAACTGGTACATAATTCATAGATTGGGTTAGAGAATCAATATCAAACAGCCACTTTGGACCATTCTCTTCTATCATAGGCTTATTCTCTAAAAACCCAATATGCAAGTTTTCTTCTACCCTCTTGGTTCTAGTGTTGTATACCCTAAAAGCTTTACTACTCAAATAATATCCAACAAAGAAACCTTCATCACTTTTGCCATCAAACTTGCCTAAACTGTCTAAAGTATTAAGAATAGTAACATGACATCCAAATGGTCTCATAAAACTTAGAGCAGGTTTAAAACCTCAAAAAGTTCATAAGTGTCTTATTATGATGCTTGACTACTAAGACCCTATTTTGTACATAGCAAGCAGTACTAACTACTTTAGCCCAAAATGTGGTAGGTAACTTAGAGTCAGCTAACATTGTTCTAGAAGCCTCAATTAGTGTCCTATTCCTCCTCTCAGCTACACCATTTTTTTGAGGAGTCCTGGCTACACTATATTCTCTCTTAATACCTTTTTCTTTGCAAAAATCATCCATAACTTTGTTCTTAAACTCTATTCCATTATCACTTCTGATTATTTTCACTTTCTTGTCCACTAGGTTTTTGATTTCTTTGATAAAGTTCTTAAGTATCTCACTGGTTTCATCCTTAGTTGTTAAAAAAACCCATTTAAACCTGCTATAATCATCAGTGACTACTAAACAATACTTCTTATGCATTAAACTACTAACAAAAGTTAGACCAAACAGATCCATATGAAGCATAAACAAAGGCTTAGTAATTGGATTCAAAAGTTGTTTCCCTTTAAGACAAGAAACACAGGTTTGGTCATTTTCAAAACGTTTTGTAGGCAATCCTCTTACAAGATTATCCTTAACAAGCTTGTTTGTGTTCTTAAAATTAATGTAACCAAGCCTCCTATGCCAGAGCATTGATTCATCTGATGTAGCCTTTGCAAAAAGACAAGTTAAAGTATCTTTAGGAACAATGTTCTTCATATTAAAACTGTACATGTCCTTTCTAGGAATTTTAAGAAGTATCTGACTTTCATCAAACAACTTAAAATTAGGAGATAAGACAAGACATTCAGTGTCAGTAAAAAGGACATAGTTCTTTTTGTCACACATCTGTGAGACACTAAAAAAAATTGAATTTTAACTCATTGACAAAGTATACATCTTCAAAATCAAGACTATCAGTTTTAAGTGTTCCTTTACCAGAAATTCTACCACCATGTGCTCCTCCTCCAAATGTAACATAACCTTTATCAAATTCCTTGAAATCTGAGAGATAAGCTATGTTCCCAGTCATGTGCCTTGAGCATCCACTGTCAACAAATCCTGTATCATCTTGTTATGGCTTGCCCTGCACATAAAAATAAGGAAATTAGATTCCTTTGGGGACCTAAGCCATCACTGACATGGATCTGCCTTGTACATCAATGTAATTATGTTTCTTCAAGGTGATTGATGCACTATTAGGTTTGGTAGGTCTCCAAACCCAACATGCTGAGGCCGTTACAGTATTTGCCTGATTAACCCTAACAACATTAACAACTGCAGAATTTGGCCTAACAGTTTTAACTGTTTTTGGCCTAGCAGTATTAACTGCTTGTGGCCTAGCAGTATTAACTGCTTGTGCCTTGGCAGTATTAACTTTATGTGTAAACCTTTTGTTAGTTAATGTTGTTTTAGATTGAAAGGGTCTTCTTACAGTTGATTGTGCTATTTTTGGAAAACATGACATTGGTTTAGCACTAAAAACTATAGATTTGGGATGAGCAGTATTAACTGTCCTAGCAGTATTAAAAGTTTTTAGGCCAGTTTTCATTAAAACTGCTCTTGGAACCATGTTCCTTTGAGCATTAGGGTGAGTCCTTTTGGTAGTATAGTTGTAGTTCACCCTGTTATAATTATTCTCATATACCATCCTTTCCCTTTGATGGTATTTGCACTGAGCCTGTACATGATTAAAACTCCCATAAATAAAGCAAGCTTTGTTATACATCACAAAATCACTTCCTAGTTGATTGGACTTCTGCCCATTCTAATTCCTTTGATTCCCCCTAGGAGTTTGTGATCTATACATCTCAGCATACCTAACTGACTTTTTAACTGGTTTTTCATGATTTTTAGGTTTGACAGACTCTACCTTTTTATCAACAGGAAAAACAGTTTCTTTATCAACATTAAGTGAAGACTCAACAAAGCTACTTGTATCTTTTGATACTTGTTCTTTTACCAAAGAGTTATCAGAATTTTCCTTAGAATCATCTGATTTCTTATCACAAACAACATTTGACTCTTTCTTACTATCCTCAGAACCATACCCTTTGAATTCAGGCTCTTTGAATTCATCAAGACCAGAATAAGATAGATCAAGCTTTTTAGGTCTATTATAGATTAAAGGATGAGGTGGAGGAACAACACTATACCCCAAACCCTTTTTACTTTTGTCAGTTATCTGACTCTCTAACAACTTGTCTAGGTCTTTTGAGGCTTTATCAAATTTCTTAATTTTAAATTCAATACCCTCTTTTTCTTGCTTAACTTTTTCAAACTCACTTTTAAGTATATTTATTTCATAGTCTTTGCAAGCTACTTCTCTTTTAAGAACTGCAACTTCTTCACTAAAAAGAACCTCATTCTTTCTATATGTGATAAGTTGTTGTTCTACTATTGCTAAACCTCTTTTATAAGTAGCTGCTATAAATTCAGTTTGATTAAGCTTAACAATCAAATCATCACACTGTTTCTTAAGAGTTTCATAGTTTTTCAGACAAGTTTTAGAGCAAGTTTTATCATTGTATACCTCAGAGTCTGAAAACGCCATTAGAGCCATGTTTGTCTGAACTTGTTCTTCTGCCATGTCACTCCAGTCAAAACCTACACCATCTATAGCCAACATTGCCTTTGAAGATGTGTCTTCATTGTTTCCTTGCTTCCTGGTGTTGTCTTGATTTATGAATTGTCCTTCCTTGCTTCTTGGTGCTCTACACTCCCTGGCAAAGTGTCCCATCTTATGACAGTTGAAACACTCTACCTTGGATTTATCATACCCAGCAGTATCATTAGCATTAATGAAAATTTTCTTGCCTGTCCTCTGATAGTACCTTTTTGCCCTCATACTTAGCAGAGAGAGCTGTCACTTCAAATCCATTGCTTCCAGATCATCTTCATGAATTTGCTCAAAGTCTTGTTGTAGGAGATTAGAACCATTGGGATTCTCAACCATGAAAGCATACACTGTTATCCCTAAATATTATCCTTGCACAACAATAAGCAAACCCAAATAAGCCCAAGCTCGAATTCGTGGCTTATTTTGTTTTAAAAACCCACAGCAAAAAGGGTTTTTGGCTTTTGGTTTGTTGATCTTACTCTTTCCTTGACAAAGCTTATAAGTTTTGGCTTATTTTCTTGTTTATTAAGCTCAAAAGAAAATTTTCGTGGCTTATTTTGGATAATAAGCTCACGAATCAAAATTTTTTGGGGGGCTTATTGGTTTCTTTTGTTTAATACTTGCAACACTTGGTCTAAATCATCTAGTGGTACTAATCTTGTTGCTTCATTTCTCTATTTGCTAAATTTCAAGATTATTTTGAGCTTATTTCGAGCTTAATCTCAAGCTTATTTGCTTGCTTAATTTTGAAGCTTATTTGATTTTTTTCTTATCTATTTGTGGTCCCAACCGTTTCTACACAAGAAACATAGATCCACATTTTTAGCTTCCAAAGATTAGGACACCTTGTTTTCTAGTAAAAGTGGTCCACACTAGAAAAAGACACCGAGCAGAATATGTCATTGGTCAAGCAAAACATGTAGGTTTATTGGTTAAGCGGAATATGTACGTTTTAAATGTCAAGCGAAATATGCAGTTATAAGTCGAAGCGAAACATGTTGATAATGTTAAGCAAAATATGTTAGACGCTGAAGCAAAATATGCAGGTTTAAGACAAAGCGAAATATGTTGAATGTTTAAGCGAAATATGCAAGTTTAACTGCCAAGCGAAATTTGCATTTTCATGTCAAGCGAAATATGCAGGATTTTGTTCAAGCGAAATATGTATAGAAACTGAAGCGAAATATGCAATTTTGATTTTTCAAGCGAAACAAGTTTTGATCATACAAGCGAAACATGCATTGTTTTAACCAAGCGAAATATGCAAGAGTTTAAGCGAAACATGTCAACTTTAGTTTAACCAAATTTTTATTCAAACCAATTCTACTTTCATGGTTTTTCTATTGATTTTGTAAAATCCCGACAAGTAATCTTTTTCTTCTCAGTTTTAATCATAGAGTTGTAAAATCCCATGGAAGTTAATTGCATTCTCTTTCACCACAATACAATCAACACTTCATAACACTTAAGATCCGATATCCATTCACAACTTCATCAAAATGTCAATGTCAAATACCAATTTGCGAACT
>BQNB010078326.1:20157-30578 GCA_026074375.1 Tanacetum coccineum
ATATAGTTCCTAACCAAACATGTTAAACTACTCAACAATCATAATAGCAATACATTTAACAAGTAAGATAGATCCAAAATTCATTTTATAAAAAGATGGAAACATGTTTCTTTACCATATTTCAATAACAAAGATCCAATCTAATAATTTCTTCTTAGAACAAAGATATAATTGATGTCCAGCACCTCTAACTTCTGAAATAACAGAACTTCGCTTGCTCTTTTACCCGGAAAAGATGAAGATGAAGGTTTTACCCTTCAAATCTTCCTAAGAACTTACTCTAATTCTTGGAGAATGATTGAAAGTGTTTATTGAACTGATTGTTGTTGTTGTGAGTGATATCTTTTTCCTCCAAATCGTGCTCCATTTTATAGTGATGATTGGGCACCTCAAAAGTTGCACCATTTATGATTTATTTAGTAACTGACACAGAAAGTGCGCCGCACTTGGATAAAAGTGCATCGCACATCCCTAATAAATTCCTTGCATTAAACACGCTGACAAGTGCGCCGCACTTGGTAATAAAACCGGCGCACTTGTGCCTTTAATAACAGCAGTCCATTTTCTAGATCCTTCTTTTAACGATTGTTAGTTGTAAGTAACCAATTTTCTTGCACGTTAAGACCTTTCTTCCACTTTTAGTCCTGAAACAATATTTACATAAAAAACAACCAATTCTTTGCAATATTTATTGCGTTAGTACATATATTTCTCGTATTTCTAAGGGATATTTTATGTATATTTGGAGCGTTATCAATATACATTAAAAGGCCAAAGTATGCCGCACTTTCCTGAAGTGCGCCGTACTTTTGGGCGGTTTCATCTAAATATCTTATAAAACAAGATTTGACACTTTATAAAAACCCACAAAACACAAAACCGTTAGGTTTTTCACAAAATTTGAAGAAAATTTTTAAAAAATCAATCCATCAAATCAGTAATCATGCCAATGGTATGTTAATTTCATTCTTTAACTTGTTCACTATCAATTTGTTCATATTTATATTGTTAAGGTTGTGTATAATTTGAATTAGGGAAAACAAATTCTATGTTTATAAAAATATAATTAACACTTAGGACATTGTTGTAAAAGAGTTATTAGTTGAATACATTGTAAAAGTTTTGCAAATCCAAAATTACTGTTCATGAATATTTAATAATTATTTAAAGAAAAATATAAAATTCAAAATTGTTTGAACCAGCCTAGAAAGTATGCCGGTTTTACTAGAAAACCATCACACTTAGCAATTTTCCAGGAAGTACGCCGCACTTCTATGAAGTGCGACGCACAAATATGACCAGAAGCACACATAACGTGTGAAAACCTATCGAAAACCCAACCCTTGATACTAATTGTTTTCTAACATCATTATATAATTTATTGTGGATTGTTTTTTATGTGTAGACTATGGGAACATAAGACAATGAAGCCGGATCCTCACGATCCAAACGCTCCCGACAATATGAGACGTTGGAGGAAGCAATGCTTTTACGTGTCCATCACCCGTTTTTGCTTTGGGAAGGGTGTAACCAGGCTGCTAAGAGTCGATACAACACTAGGCTTGCTCAATTACTTCCTAGACACATTTACTCACCATGCGTTGTAAATTGGAACGTGTTGAATCAAATATGTTGTAGTGAGGTGATTGATGAGATGTTGGCAACCAAGTTATGTGTGGCTGGTACCGATGAGGATATATTTACTTCAGAAGCAAGGACTAGGGCTTTTAACATTAACGAGCCAATTTATAGTGAGCTTTGCCATAAGTTCTATTCTACCTATGAGTTTGATAAAGTTTGTGCTGATGACGAGTTAAGGACCAAAAAGATAATTAAGTTCTGGCTTTGTGGACGTGCTTTTAGTTGGACATTACGAGAGTTTGCAAAGATGTTAGGATTGTATAACTCATAGGAGATCGAGGAAGAAGGATTTGATGTGTACTTCAAGGTGGTTTGCATAGCGATGAGTACTTCAACGCTCGAGAGTATTGGTTGAGCATCGGTCGAGAGGAAAATCTTAGTTTGTCAAGGAGTCATGCTTCTACTATCCGGAACCCAGTTTTGTAGGTATTACACAAAATGATCACTTATGGCTTATGTCAAAGGACAACCGACTATGACAAGATGCAAAAAAATGATTTGTGGTTATTGAGTATGTTCGAAGCTAGACACCAAAATGGATATGCGAATGTTGCTTGGTTGATAGCAAGGTGGATGAAGGGGAAAGGAGTTGGTAGTTAGAAGAGAGTATGATCTGCCATGGACAGTTTATTACGAGGATTACTAAGAGGAAGAATTTGTTGTCTAAACAATTTGAGTGCTCCGATCTACAGCAGAGCTTTGGATACTACTACACTTAGAGAGTTGATCGACTCTGAGGGTCGGCTGATTCCTGAGGTTCTAGAACCAAGAGTACCGAGAGTTGCTATTCCTAGACCCCCGAGAGCATCGATGCAGGATTTGTACGAGAGGATAGGTAGCATGAAGATACGTCAGGGGGCGATTGAGAGGATGTCTTATAGACAGTCTTATCACTGAGACGTGTATGCTGGAGTGTTTGAGAACATGGCTGGGGTTTACAATGTTCTAGTACAGGGAGCTTACAACCCACCTGGATATGATCAGCAGCAGCAACAGCTAGATGATGATGAGTAGTGTCGAGATGACACGAGTTGGTTGTGTGACCGCATGTTTTAGGTCCTGCATGTTTTGGGTCACGTATGTTTTAGAACAATTTTTCTAAAAACATTATTAACATTATTATTACTATGGTCTGTAGATGCATATGTTGGCATTCAAACAATATTTGCGTACCTTCTACTATTAATTAATTAGGAATGTTATTATTATTTGTGTGTGCTTATTAGTAATTCATATTCTATAATAAGAAAAGAGAAAGCGCGTTGCAAATGACGCGAAGTATTGATTAGGAAATTATCATTAGGAGGGAAGTATTATTTTACTTTTCCACTTTATCTTTCTCTATAATATTTCACACATTAGGGACAATGCTCATATAAAGTATGGGGGGGGGGGGGATAAACTGGAAAAGTAAAAACTTATCTTAAAAAGAAAAAAATTCGAATTAAAATTTAATCAATTTTTTTGAAAAATAACATTTTATTGATCATAAACAAGCAATCTGATTTTGGATTGATATACCACCTAAAATGTGAGGTTTAGATCTTAAGAGTTTCTGGTATCCACCTTTGATACCTATAACGATTTTTATCTTTAGCTTTCTCGAGTTAAGGTTTGAATGCAATTGCAAGGGTCTCATCCGTTGTTACGGCTAGGTATTTGAAGTTTGTCACCTTTCTAGGGCATTGGTATCGATTTAAAGTTATATGAGTGTGTCGGTGATATGTTAATTCTAGAACTTGTGCTTGAAATCTTTACAAGACTACAGTAGGAACACGTTCGCGCGTTATAAACATTTTACTGATTAAGAGATGATACAAATGTAAATATAAGTATATAATAATTTTGTTCAAAAAAGCTTTTTAATTAAATTATCTGAAGTTTTAACTGTATGAATTAAAGAGCATAAATGCTGGTATCGCTATTATAATGAAGTGCGAAGGTTGCAAACTTCTAAGTTCGTTTGAAGTACTGTGAAGTATGGGGGGAAAGCAAGTTTCCCCCAAGTAAAAGTGAAATAAGGAGGCAAAAATTAAGGCCAAAGTTGTGTGAAAAAAAGAAGGAAATGGAGAGGAAAAAAAGAAAAAATAGGAAGTTGTTACATTTATGGATAAGATGGAGCATGATTTTATTATAAATATTTTTTGACAAATATAAAACCAATAATATAACTAAATAAATTACCTCTTTTGATGTTTATGTTTGGTGCTTACGCCATGTCGGTGCAGTTTAGTTTCTTGTACAAGCCTATGATAATTTGAACATTTCATGTCTGTGCATATGAGTGACTTACGTATACTATCCATTTCACTAAGTTGAGCGAGTGTGAATCAAACTCATCTATAAAAATTCATGAGTTGCTTTGTCTCATTATCTGTGCTTGTGATCATTAATTTGTTTTATTAAAACGAAATACTTTTGCTTTAATTGCTTAAGGTCAAGCAATAAGCTAAGCATGGGAGGATTTGATAACGCTCCAAATATACATAAAATATCCCTCAAAAATGTGTGAAATATATATGTTAATACATGAAATATTGCATGTTTAGTTGCTTGTTGGTATAATAGTTGTTTCAGGACCAAGAATGACAAAAAGGACTAAAAGCGCAATGATATTCCGTTAAATACACTAACGGTCGTCAAGAGAAGAATCTAGAAGTGGAGTTAATAAAGATTTAATGAAAAATGCCAAAGTGTGGCGTACTTTGAAGCGGGTTAATGCAATTTAATGAACAGGCTAAGTACGGCGCACAAATTATTTTGTGCGGCGTACTTCGACCTGTAGTTACTTAAAATTCTAATGATTGCATTTATATTGCAACCATTCACTTGCCCACTTTTACCAACTGATAGTCTCAACTTGGCTATAAATAGAGCACAAAATTGGAGGTTCTAATCATCCTAAATCATTCTAATCATCCCAAATCATTCTATCATCTCTAAATTCATAAATAATCAAAGTGTTCTTTCTAGTAAGTAGTTTTAGAAGATTTATAGGAATTGGAGTGAACTCCTTCATAAGTTCTCCAATTTTCAGGTTGTAATCGAAGTACTAGTGAAGTTATTCTGAAGCTAGCAACAATTTTGATAGAATCATTATTGGTTTTTGGGTTCTATTTGAATATAATAAAGAAGTTCTTAAAGAATTTATGTGATATTACTAATCTTTGCTCTTGTATTCAGTAAATCTTGTTAATCTTCTTAAATATGATGTTTACTGAGTTTTACTTGAATGTTATGTATTTTACTTTTATGATTATTGAGTAGTCATATATATTTATTTGGGCTAACATGAAAAATGATATAAACAAGCTCTAATATTATGCTTATGAATATGATCTTGATGAATTCGATGTTCAATTATCCAGATACTTGTTACATGTTTGATTGATCATATGTGGTGGATATAGGTCGAAAAGCTCCACCATTGTGTTTACATTTCACGTTGTTTGTCTATGGCAACTCGATATCAGTCTTATGAGAGTTGACTAGTAAAATGTTTATCAAACCGGGTATGAAAATGTTTAATACTTAATCTCTTGTCTAAAGAACTTGATTAAGGGATTTTATCATTATCGCTCTTGAATCAATCTTAATGCATTTCATATATTGAAGATTAAAGGTCGAAAGTATTCTTTCATATGTGAAATACTCCCTTCATCCCAAATTAATAGTCCCTCTTTCCATTTTGGGTTGTCCCAAAATTATTGTCCCCTTCCAATTATAGTTGTGAGTAATGTAGCAAGTTTACCATATTGCCCCTAATGATATTAGAAATTACAAACTTTATTCAAAGCTTTAATTAATTCCATAAGGGTAAAACTATCATTCTGTAAAAAAATAAGAGAGAGAATGCAGTAATGATTATGTTTTCTTAAACTCTGTATTTTTTGTCAGGGGACAATTAATTTGGGACGGAGGGAGTAGTTAATTGTTTGAATGATTATCAATCTATTCATACTTTTATGCTTTAATTCATGAATGCTTGGTTGCTTGCTTGTTTGTCATCATTGTTCTCGGTCCATATAAATATCCTTTTTTATATCTTGAAATATACCATTATCTTTAGATCGTGATAGTCTGTAAGATAACTTTTTGTAAAACGTCCTGTCTTTTCTTAGAATTACCAATCCCGTGGAACGACCTGGTCTTACCTAAAAAGATTATACTACATACGTGGGTTATACTTTTACCTGTGTGTTTCCATCTAATAACCGGTAATTTCAGTCTTATAAATTTAAAGCTTTTGGAACACATCACTTTTCTTTATCTTGAAAGCTATTGGATTATCTCTCTTGGATTGCTTCATCTTGAAAACATAGTGCCTTCAGGGAAGACCTTTTGAGTATCGAAGTAGCGGAACACTTGAATAACATATATTTGAGCTTTTATCATATCTTTATATTTGTTGATCGAGTATGAGCATGCGGTTATGAACATGACTTTGCTGAAATGAGGTATCTCCGTCTCCATCTTTACATGAACCTGTAATAAAACAGTTAGAAATAAAGCTTGTAGACGAATATGACTTTGTCATTTGTTCGGGTTTTATTGGATTAACCTCTGGTTTCGTGAGGACCAACCTGTGATCAGGTAGATTCAAATTAAGAAGAATATCCTTGATAGGTTTTCCAACAAAAGTATCGGATCTTCTAATGTGTGAACATCCAAATCACCTTACTTGCTTGTTCTTTTTGTCAGAACGTCTCAAAGCAGACAACACATGATGCGTGCAATACGAGTCAGTTTTAAATTTATAACTCGGTATACCAAATTCTTAAGCAACACATATGAGCAAGTGAACTCGTCCATAGTAGCAAGATATTGAATGGTAAACCGGGATCGTTTACGGGGATTTTGGTGTTTCGACTTGATAAAGATTTCGATGATAAAAGTCCTAAAATGCAAGCAAGCAATGATGAAAGTGATTCGATAATAAATAGATGTACTTGGTTGGATTTAGTTTGAGAATCCGATTTAATATGAGGGTGGCAAAGACTAACAAGTTGATTAAAACAATTGGTGGTTATCCAATCTATTGTTTTTAAAACTTTTTGCCTTCATCAAGACTCTTAGTGACAAAAACAATCATTAGGCGCAATCAATTAATTCAAGACTAAGACAACCTCTATGAGTTTGATTCGCGATTCATTTCACAAACCATAGACATCGATAATTATGTTCCTAGTTATACCAAACTGCTTAAGAAATGGTCAATACAAAAGGTAGTTGATCATAGACAAAAAGGTGACGATTGATTGATTAACAATATCCCTTTCGGCCTATGATATTCTCAACAAACAATCTGGTTGATAAAACTAAGCCACTTTAGAACATAAGGAAAAATGGATCTAAGATTTAGCTTGAAATTGAATTAACATGCCACACTATCATAATCGAATCTTCATACTACAAACATCATCCAACCAAGCACATAAATGGACTAGCCACTCATATTAAACAAAGACATAATTTCAGAAAATAATGCATTCATAAACATAATGAGAGTTCTTACAAAAGTATTGTAAAAGCTTAAAGGAATGTAAACTAGCCTTCCTCCTTTTTGGCTTTCTTGGAGCTTCTTCCTGACTTCCCTGGACTTAGATGGCTTTGGAGAGGAGTGGTGGCAATAAGGATTAGGATTTTAGGGTTGGAGAATAGTGAGGTGTGTGTTAAAATGAGGCATAGGAGTCTCCTATTTATACTACTATTTTATGTCGATTCCAGGGCCTAAAAGGGGTCTAAAATCGGTTTAGAGGGTCTAGATCCTTCTTGGTTATTCAGGTTTCTTCTAGAGTGAAATGAAAAATGTGGGCTCCAAGAGCCGGGCGGCACGACTTCCTGCCGGGCGGCACGCCTTCTGCCGGGCGGCAGACTCTCCAGCCGGGCGGCTGGGAGGTCGCTGGTGGGATCTTTTTGTTGGATTTTTCGTTTAAGGCTCTTGCTCGAGTTGTGCTTGGCCGTGGGCCTTCGTACTCAGGTCTTGGAAGCTTGAGTAATTAGACTTCTTCTTTTTTGAGATAATCTCCGCATGGTCGTCTCTCCTTTTCTTGTTTTCCTGTATTTGGCTGCAATTACACTAGAAAGCATATTTCGACATAATCGAGTAATAAAACCATAGGTAACTGACCAAATAACTAATACAAAAGTATGAATAACGCTCCCAAAACATACTCGATTTGAGCATTATCAACAACCAAATATGTTAATACAAAATGTCTAAAAATGTTATTTATATTGTTTGACCTCTCAACGTTTTGATAATAACAAAATGTAAAAACGTTTACGATAAAATTAAACGTTTACATGATTAGTAATTACTTAAGGTATGAACAAACAAATCATTAAGCATGATTAGTGATCAAGAAAATATTTTTCTCTTATCCATTACATTTTTACCAAAGAATTTCACAAAATTAATTATACAAAATATTTTCTAATTAAAAAAAAGTTTTATTAAAAGCTTAAAATTTGAAATTTAAAATTTCCCTCCAAAATAGAAGGTTCCATACCAGATACAACCTTCCCCACAAAAAAGGGAGCGTAGTCTACTGGGCGACCCCCTTATAGCCGATCGACATACTAGTAAAGGATTATATGTCCTTAAACATGGAGCTAGCAACTTTCTCAAAAATTCATAAGGATTTCCCACATATCTACCATCGATCCACGTAGCTAGCAACTAACCTGTAGGCTTCGGTTATTTAGGTAGAGCTAAACTATGTGTAATATTTTTCTTTTAAAAGCAAAGGACGGTATAACTGACAAATGAGACTATGAAAAATGTTGGACTAACCGAGATGGTTAGCTCAAGGTATTAAGGCGTATCTTGAAAATAAACTGATGTTATTCTGATTGGTTTCTTATCATGTGTATACACTTATTACTAGGACACATCTTGTTTTAATTTATGAAAACAACTAGATTACCAGGGCAAACAATTTTTAAGTTAGCTCAAAAAATTAAAAACAACCTCATTTTCCCTATTCTCCTCCCCACACTTACATTTAGCATTGCTCGCAATGCGGCAAAATGGGCAAAAACTGAAATACAAAAATAAGAGAAAAACCAGGTGTCCATGCATGTGCGGTAGTACTTGAGCTGCCAAGTGCGTCATTTCCTGCAAGAATCTTTAATACAAAAGAAATGCAAACAAACATATATTTTTTTTGATGTCGCACCCCCACACTTAACTTTTATTGCGGGTGCGGACGTTTTTTTTAGAAACTAATTATCTTAAATACACGGGTTGCCTCCCGAGAAATCAAGGCGGTTAATCACCGCCTAGCGCCTAGGCGCCGATTAATCGGCCGCCTAGGCGGATTTTTGCAACACTGCTTGGGACATACAAAATATTCTCGATCACTATTCCTTTCCCAGTTTCGTCTAAATCATACAACTTAGCTTCGTTACAGGTGTTTTCCACTACACTATAAATGTATGGTTTTCTAATGCCCATGGCATGGTCTCACGGTAGTTGGCTGGAAACGGTGCCATAAATGGAATAGCTTTCATTCTTCCTTCCTCACACATGAGGTGAATCTCTTCTAGGGTAAGTTCATTTAACTTCTCCTCATCGTGGCAGAGTTTAACACGGTGTCCGTTAACAATGAAACTTCATCCATGTTTGTCATACAATTCAACATATCTGGATAGATAACCATGTTTGACTATGAACGGTCCATGCCACTTTGATCTAAGCTTTGGAGCTTAGAATTTGTATTTAGAGTTATATAGGAGAACTTTGTCTCCGGCCTTAAATTCTTTTCTAACTCTAAGTTTCTTATCATGATAGGCTTTGATTCGGGCTTTGTAGAGTTTGAAGTTCTTATATGCTTGAAGTCTCAATTCATCGAGCTCATGCAACTGTAGAAATCGTGTTGATCTCACTTGAATGGATCTTGAATTCCTTAGCTTGTGTAAGTTTTAGTTATGCAAGATAAATCCTACACAACTAGGATAGAAACTTTGTAAAATATATCAAGATTATGCAGAATCTAATCTTTGATTAATAAGAAGAATATGCAATAGAACAGTAATTCTAATGAATACACAGATTAACAAACAAATCTTCAATATATTAATACGAATACTCTAATTAGTATTAGGGTTACAAAACCTTGAAGCTATAATGATATCAAAACAAAATATTTCTAGATTGCATATATCAAACTCTATGCTCTAGGACCTCCTTTTATACATCAAGGAGTCCTAGTCGATTTACAATATATTACTAAAACTTAGATTATTCTTAAAGATGTATTCTATACATAACAATCATTATCTCATAAGTAATCTTGATCTTCAAGCAATCTTTATCTTTCAGCAGTTGTAACTTTCAGCAGTTGTAACTTTGTACCAGCAACATTAACTCTTAACAAGCAGTAGTAACTTATACACCAGCAGCATTAACTTAGCAGCAATAACTTCAAGAAGGCTTTTAATCCCAACAACAATTTACCTTTTGATGTTTGAAATTCGGATTTTGAAAAAAAAAAACGAGGCAAACCAGGCCATGATGTCCCTTATGAAAGATGGTTGTTTCGTATATTATAGCTAAAGAATATATTGTAAGCAAGAAGATAATGGCAATCTGATAACGTGATTGCACATGGCTTCAGCAAACAAAGATTAGTTAGCTTATTGGGGATAAAGATAGTTTTTCATTGCATTGGACCTGGGGATGAATTGATCCAAGATCCTATATCCCGTCATTCTTCCAGGCTCTATTATATTATTTAACCTGATATAATCTTTAAGTAACTGATGTGTTGTCGTGT
>BQNB010078327.1:0-30578 GCA_026074375.1 Tanacetum coccineum
TCACACAAGTTTGTACAATATGCCATCAATTCTATTAGTTTCAAACTGTCCTCCCCACTTCCAAATGTGTAACCTCTTGAGAGAGGTGGATCATTGGACTGTATATCAAACAAAAGAGAATTAGTTTCTCTTAGGGACCCAAGCCATTTATGACTTGGGTCTGCCTAGTGGATCTTTTAAATTAACAATTTTATTAGAGTTTGATCCACTATTGTATTTGGAGACTTTGTTCTAGTAATGTCTTTTGGGTCTTAAATTACAACCTGTAGAGGGCTTAACAGCAGTTTCCCTTATGCCCCCAACAGCACTAACTGCTTTGTCCCTAGCAGTATTAACCTTTTGATTTGAAAATTTTGCTTTTGGTGCTGTTGTTCTATTAAATGGCCTTCTAATAGGTGAATGAGATTTATAAAAATTATTTCTTGGTCTGATTTCATTCACAATGGGTCTGGCAGTATTAACTTTCCTAGCAGTACTAGTTGTTGCTGCTTGACTAGAGAGATTTTGTCTAGCAGTATTAACTGGAATTCTACCAGTTTTAGTTAGTATTGTTGTTGGAACAAACTGGTTTTGGTGATTTAATCTTTGCACATTGTTCTATAATGGTCTATTCTCCCCTTAACCAGTACCCTTACCCTTTTTTTTGTTCAATTCAACCTGTTTAGTCGTTCTTTTCTCATGGAAGTCATAATCTATAATAAGATGGCTAAAGCTACCACATACAAAGCATGCCTTTTTAGTATATCCCAAACCCAACCCTTTGGACATTAAACCATTCCAGTCTCTCTTGTCAGCTTTAGGATTTGGACTATATGTGTTTTGTTCTTTAACAGTTTCCCTAGGAGTTTTTACATGCTTAACAGTATTAACAAAAGCAAAACTAGGTTTTTCCTATTCTTTTGAAGGTTGAATCACATATTCATCATCACTGTCTGACTCATGCTCCTCAATGATAGGAGCATCAGACAAAACTTTAGGTTGACTAACAACTTTGGGTTCAACTACAACTGGTTTAGGCACAAATTTAAGTGTTTCTACACTAGAATTAGACTCACAAGAGTCAAAATTACTGGTTTGAGTATCAGATTCACTAGTGTTAGACTGTTTTGGACCATATGTGAACATAGAATCATCTACTTCTCTATCAGGTTCTGAAGGCATGTAATTTCCTGTCATTGGAGGGGGAACTGCATGTATGCCTTCAACATTTGCAAATCTATCATGCACAGGACTATCTTCTACATCACTTGACCTAATGTCAAATACACTTTGAAAAACTTCTTTTCATAACTTAAGACACCATTATGTACTTGATCTCCATACCTAAGCCCAGATTTGTCCCTAGTACTCATCTGACTATTTAGCAGTTTACTAAGGCCTTTAGAAGAACTTTGAAAATTTTCAAGTTTAGTTTTTAATTCTTTTTTTCTTTTACAGCTTCTGCTAATAGTTTCTTATGATATGTAAGCAAATCAGTTTTATCATCTAAATCAATTTTCATAAATCTAATCTTTTCCTCATACCAAAGTTGATTTTTTTGGTAAACAACTAATTGAGCCTCTACCTTTTTTTAAAGCTTGAGTATAGGCTTGAATTTCTATACTAGCATCACTACGTTGTTCCCTTTGTTCATCATATAATTTTTTAAGTTTAGCATATGATTCCACACATTCTTTTAAACAAGATGTTACCTTAGTGTCTGAGCCTGAATTGCTGTAAGCCATCAAAGCAAAGTTCTCTTGTTCATCCTCTACATGACCAGTCCAATCAACACCTTCCCCATAAAGAGTTACCAAATCTTTAGGTTCCTCCTGTTTTCCAGGTCTCCTTTCATTGTCTTTTGCTTTATATCCAGTGTACCCTGCATCTCTCCTTCTACTTTCCTGGTTTCCTTTTGATCTGCATTCTCTAGCAAAGTGCCCTAATTTATGGCAATTGAAGCACTCAACTTTGGTCTTGTCAAAGCCAACTGGTTCCTTGGCATCAAACTGCAGCCTTCTTCCTGTCTTCTTGTAAAACTTCTTCAATCTCATTGAAATCATGGCTACTTTCCATTTCAAGTCTATCTCCTCTAAATCAAACTCATCAAGCTGCTCTAGATCCTCATGATCCAATTGTGGACCACTGGATTGATTAGCAAAGAAAGAGTACATGAGTTCATCAGTGTATGATGAAGAGTTTTCCCTTTGTGAGTTGTAGCCAGAAGGAGTAGAAACACATAAGCCCGGTACTACATCTTTAGTACGACTAGGTGCTTTCAGAAGAAACAAGGCAACTAAATGTGCACTAGAAGATGATCCCAGTAGAGCACTTTAACATCAGACTCAAAGACTCTAAGATTGTTATAGAGATCATCAAAACTAAGACTGTCCACTCCTGGTTTGGTCCTCATGACTAAGGATACTTGGGACCAGGAAGAAGGTAAAGACCTAAGGAACTTCTGATTGGCATCTTCAGTGGAGACACCTGCACCATGAATCTCAAGTTGACTCAGAAGACTCTGAAACCTGTCATAACCTTTGTGCAGTCCTTCTGAGTTGGATACAGAAAAGCCTTCAAATTGTTGCTTTAAAATGTATTTCTGCATCTTCTTTGATTCATCATTGCCACCAAATCTGGATTTGATAGCATCCCACATCTCTTTAGCATCAGTCATCTTGTGAAATTTTGCTAAATGGTCTTCTGGTAAAGCCATAAGCAAGGTGGTCCTTGCTTTTCTTTCTCTTTCTCTGGCTAAAATTTCTTCAGCAGTTTTAGGAGGCAGAACCTTTATTACTCCATTTGTATCTGTTGAGACACTTACAGGACCATTTCCTTTTTGTATGACTTCCCATATAGGATAGTCTGTATGGCTCAAGTAATGTTCATTTCAAGGCCCAATGTATACCCACTTCTTCAGAATAGGGAGTTTAATGGTTGACACAGTGTGAGGGGCTTGTTGTGTTGGTGTTTGTGGTGGTGGTGGATTTTCATCATCTGATCCTGCCATTGAATAGATCTGAAAGGTAAAGGTTTATAACTGATGTGTTTTGGTTCTTCTTACTCAGAGTTTCTCTACAAGCTCTAATACCACTTGTAGATCCCAGTCTGAATAGATCTTTCTAGCCTGTTAAGGGTGGTAGCCAATCTGGATAGATCCAAACTAACTACAAGAGAAACAATGACTATGAACAATATAAGCTATGCGGAAACTAACTTATATTGCTAAGAAGAACAATGAATAAAACAAAACTTTGATTACTATTAATCTGCTAGGTTACAGATTACTAACTATGAATATTTGTGAAAACTTGTATATTTAACTAGTGCCATAGGTTTCCTTTTATACACCAAGAAAACCCTAATGAGCTTACAAAATGCGTTAAGTGATCATGCATATCTATTCCTAATATATCTTATGCATATCACTTAAGCAGTACTAACATTCTATACTAACAGTACTAATATAAAGCTAGTAGTACTAAGTGACTATCTTTTAGTACTGGTAGTACTAACTATAACCAGCAGTACTAATACTACAATTGGCAGTACTAATGACTTAGTTTATATTCTTTAATCTTCAATAGCAGTACTAAGTCCTTCCAGCAGTATAAACTTGTAGAAGCCCTTTAATTCCTAACAATATAAATTTAAAACTTGAATCATAAAATACACACCACACAATGAAACAAAAAGTTTTTGGCGCCGCTGCCGGGGAGTGAAAATTATTCTTGATTTTTATTTGATATTTTAGTTTTTAACATTAGATTAGATCTAACCCTTAGGAGTAATGTAATTTAAATTAGTGTATATTCTGTATATTTGTGTATAATTGCTTGTATACTTGTTAGATTAGTTGTTTGTGAATATTTAATTATTTGCTTAAATATACTGTTCTGGTCGATAACCAAATACGGCGTATCCTCTTCCACCGGATATGGCGTATCCGACCTTCTATCCAATATAGTGTATTCATTCAACAGATTAATACGGCGTATTCACTTCCATTGAATACAATGTATCAGTTATGTGATATAAATACATGAAGCTTTAATTCTTGATTTCCAAACTTAATCTTTAATCCTGTATGGAAATCATTCCAGATGAAGAAGAGGTAACAATTGATGCTATACCTTTGGCTGTTAAGTCTCTAAGGATTGTTGACTGGAAGATCCACAAAGAAGGAAAGAAAAGCTATTATTAAATAATAAGAGCTGGTGGAAAGTCTCAAATGTACATGGTCTTTAGTCACATGCTTAAAAGTTTTGAAATGGAAGATTTAGAAGACTTGTACAAGTTGGTAAAAGCTAGATATGGATCAACAAGACCAGTGGAAAGCATGGATTATCTGTTATGAATGATAAGAAAAATAATGATTGAACACCTGTACAGAATGAAGTATAAGGAATCAACAAGGATACAAAGTGTTAGAGTAGAAGCTGTATGACTCCTGTGGAGTACATTCCTTGATGATGCAGTCTATGCAGATTTACATGTTGGTAGAGAAGAAGTATCCTCTTACACCACCTACACTTTCAATGATGTTGGAAAAGAAGCTTCAAATTGATTATGAAAGTAAAATGGCTTATCAGCTGTGTAAATGTTTTGAAGCATCCTCCTGGTGTTGATGAAGCTTTAAATGAAGAAACTTGATAATTTTGAAGAAGAATATGAAGTTTAGGGGAGGATTGTTGGATTAAAATTCTTCTTGATGCTGATAGAATTACTGTTGCTCAAGTTTATCTTAATATTGCTCTGATGAAGTTAGTGTTCCTCATGAACTTAAAAGAAAATATACTAAGTAGTTACTACTGCTGGTACAAAATTTAATGCTTCTAGTGAAAGTTACTACTGCTAGTACAAAGACTGCTTGAAGTTAATACTGTTGAAGAGTTACTACTGTTCAAGAAAATATTCTAAGTAGTTAGTACTGCTAGTGTTAAGTTTATGTACTGCTTAAGTTAAGTTAAGTACTTAGCTAGGGTAAGTTAGTAATGAGTTTTGTTAGTGACTGCTTACTTGATATGTATTAGTTATTTATAGAAAAGATTTTATATACTTTGGAAAGTATTGTAAGCCGAGTAGGACTCCTTGGTGTATAAAAGGAGGTCTTAGGGCATAGAGATTGATGTACCAAACCAAAACCAAAAATTAATCTTTTTCTTAGCTTCAAGGTCTTTGTAACCCTAATACTTTGAGAGTATTCATATTATTATCATTAATAATATTGGAGCTTATTTGTTGAATTGTATGTTCATCGTTTTACTGTTTTATTGATAATTCTTCTTAATATTAAAGATTAGATTCCGCATAATCTTTAATACATTCAAACAAAGATTTTACTATAGTTGTGTTAGATTTATCTAATATAACTAAACCTTAAACAAGCATAAAGAATTCGATCTATTGAAGTGGGATCAACAAGTATCTTGGAATTCTTTCAATTAAACTGTTATAGCTAAGCATGATGGAATCAGAATTTATCGCATTAGATAAATGCAAAAAAGAGGTAGAATGGCTAAGTCAATTCGTAGAGGACATACGAAGGTGGCCTAAACTGGTAACGGACATTAGTACACATTTTGATAGTCAATCGGCAATTGGCAGATCTCGTAACATAATGTATAATGGAAAGTCCATATATATATGTCATCGACATAATTCGATACAACAACTAATCTCAATAGGAGTTATCTCAATTGACTATGTGAAGTGAAATGATAACATCGTAGATCCGCTTACGAAAGGTTTAAACAAAGAGTTAGTTAGTAGGTCGTCTAAAGGAATGGGACTAAAGTCCTTAAAGGAATGAGTTTATATGAAGGAAAACCTAACCTAGTTGATTAGAGATCCAAAGATCTGTGTTCAATAGGAAAACCTAATCATATAAATTTAGGGGAAGTTACGTCAATGTGGGGAGTTACATAATATAGTAACTTCGTAGTCCATTCCTATAACAATGTAACTTGTTGAGAGGTTAAACATGTGGCTTTACTGATTCAGTATGAAATCATAAAAACATAATGATTCAAGATGCAATCTAAAATTATATGTTTTTAATGATTCAAGATGAAATAACCTATGTGAGAGAGAAGTGGGGTCGATTTAAAAGGAATTGCAGGAGGCGCAATTCCTAACACGCTATGCGACTGTAACGAAGGTCAAAATAGTATGATGCGGTGGGTTGCAACGCAGAAGTTTTACAACCCTCCTAGGCAGTGTACCTAACCGTTGTAGTGTAGTATAGGCAAGACTCCAAGGGGTTATTATCGTTCTCTAAGGGAATAGTTTGGGTAGGCTCGAATTGTATGTGCACTATGGTCTAAGGGTTGAGGGAAGATTATTTTTGTGTTTTTATGTTTTTTTAGAAAGCAAGTAAATATTGGGTTTTAAGAGGGGTTTTGATTAAACTACTAAACTACACTACTCCTAATTATGCAAGAAAAGTAAAATGTTGGGAAAAACTCGTATGGTTAAACAAACGTGTTTACCTAATCATGCACTACTCCCTAGTTGTCTTCTCAGATTTTATTACCCGTCACCCTCGTAATGGAATGTGTAAGTATTTATTAATTCAAACACTTAACTTCAAATCCTCCCAAAGGTGATCTAGATATGTAGATCTAATCACAGGTATCCTCTAACCTAGCCACGTTTCCCTAGACGTCTTCGCTATGCATTCAAATACCTAGTTTTCTAAAGCCTAACGCGCACATCATTAATAAGAAGTAATAACAAAAGATCTAACAACTAGGTTTCATGCAATCACAATCAAACATAATTAAATTTAGCCAAAAATGTTATTGAAAGCGAAGAACAATTAATCAAACAACATATAGACATATTGAATGATTAAAAGGGTAAAGGAACTTAACTTCAATTAAACATGGAGTATTGATTACATCAAATAACGTCTATTTTATATCATCATTTATCCCATGTAATTAACCCATTTTGTATAATTATTGCAAAGAATTGTTACTTAATCATTTATATTTGAGAATTGCAGTAATTATGGAGAACTTGGTGAATATTACGAAAGGCTAGCAATCTGGAGCATAAATTAAGATAGTTAAGAAGATTACTATTCGACTACCAATACGTCATATCCATCAAGGAAGATATGGTGTATCCGTGCCTGCACTCACCAAAGACCACAAGGAAACAAGCTCAATACGCCGTATCCAGAGAAGACCAATACGCCAAATTGGATATATAGTATGTGAATATTCTGGAAGATATCAAACGTGTTCACTAGCTCCAAGAAACTCCAAATACGCTATGGTCATAATGCCATTGAAATGAACGTATCCAACCGAATTCTAAACCCTATAAATACAAACTCAAAAACAGGTTTTTAAAGTGTGCTAATCATATTCTCGATTACCTAAACAAAAAGAAAATTTCAGAGGAGAAAAATAGCAGAAGATGTCTGTGTAATGCATTCCAATCCATAGAAGACAACGTGTAATTTCTTATACTTTTGTAATCGTTCTATTTTTGGTATCATTCGTTAACTCGGTTAGTATACCTTAGCTAAAATAATTACTATTGTATTAATGATGATGTTTGAAGGCTAATACCTTCAGCTTCCTTTGTAAGTCATGATCTCTCTATATAAAGAGATCATAGACACATAGTTTTAGCATCCAGAAACGTGTGCTTTCTATGAGAGTCTAACACAGAAAAACATATGTGTTAGTTAGTTAGATAGTTAGCTAGATAGTTAGTCTATAGTGTTTAGTCTTAAGGATTGTAAATCCCTGTTACTAGTTAAGAGTAACCGTTCTATGATTTGATCACATAGAATTGGGGCTGTGGTTAATAAAAGAAAACCTTGTGCTGTGCAAATATTTAATCTGTGTTATCATTATCCTAGATGAGAACTAATCATTCTCGAGCCTTAAACGATCTAAGGAGTTCTAACAAACTCCACATAATGTTCTGATTCTATTGGATAGTTGGACAAGTGGACTACTAGAGTATAAATTGCTATTAAGCAGTAAGTGGGTAAAGTCTCTATGTGCTAGGGTTTAAAAAGATCACCATTGCTTTAATCCCTAAGATAGATTATAATCAGGTAATAAGGATGCTTTATGCGGATGCTTTAATTGTGATAGAATTAATGTGTCTAGGTCTTAGGATGAAGTCCCGCCTAAGTATAAGAATGATATGCCTCTTCGAGATAAGTAAGTATTGCACTGAATAAACAAACCAACTTCTAATCGGATTAATGATAGCTAATACAGTTTTCTATCATAAGGCTCGACCGCTCTTTTATCTTTTGTTAATTTGCTTGCGTAGGTTAAAGCGTCTTGAATTGATTGTAGTCACCAACCAAACCCGTGCCAGTCTCTCAGGCTGAAACCCCCCTTTTACTTGTTAGAATTAGTATTAGAACTAACATAGGATTAGCATAGGTTTGACTTAGATTAGACAACCAAAATATAAATAAATTAAGAGATTTCACCTCGCTTCAAGTGTTCGACACCCTACTTACCACGAATCTACCACCGACCGGGTGCACTACCCGTTAAAGTGTTGTTTTTGGTTAAGTCGGCAAAATATAAATTTAAAACTTGAATCATAAAAATATACACCACACAATGACACATCAAACACAAATGTCTTAGCACCAGGAATGTTTAGATTAAACACTAGGCTATCACAAACTAGAACAACACAGTTACAACAAGACAAAATGAGAACTAACAAATGTGTCTATGTCGGAGTAAATCACATTACTAGCGTTAGAAGACCATAGCTTAAGAGCACGAGATTGAAAGATAGGGTCTTGCCAAACAATAGTGAAGTGAAGAATAAGTTGATGAATGAACAAGAACACTATAGGAATTTTAAGTTTTCGAATAATACAAAGTTTGTAACTGCGTATATTGACAGTTTAAATGCTTCGACTTCGAATGTTAATTTTGTATGTGTGACTTGTGGCAAATGTGTTTTAAATGATAATCATGATGCTTGTGTTCTTTCTTATATCATTGACGTGAATTCTAGAACTAAAAAGACTTCAGCAGTGCCTATTAGTGCTAGTGGACCCAAAATAACAGTGAATCGTTCTATCGCAACATCCGATAAGGAAACAGTTGCATCAGACTCCAATTTTTGAAAATATATAAGTAGAGTAAGGATGCTTTTTGAGGATATTAGCTCGACATGTAAATGGTGGTACACTAAAATCACTCCACTAGGATACAAATGGAAACCTAAGTCTAGGACTAAAAATGTGAACACGAGTGTTAGTATAAATTTAGATAATGCATCTAGGTTAACTAATATCTCGGACCCCATAAATACTAATGGATCCAATTTGTACAACTCTACAATGTCTTCTAATTCTTTTGAAGCTAATCGAAATCATCCTATTCATCGTCGACTATGGGTGCTCAAAGCACATGACGAGGAATCTCATGCTTCTCATTAATTTCCTAGAGATATTTCTCAGAACAGTGCACTTCGGCAATGATCAATTTGCGCCTAATTTGAGATATGGAAATTTGGTTCAAGGAAACGTCATAATCAAGCGGGTGTATTACGTTGAAGGGCTTAATCACAATCTTTTCTCAGTTGGTCAGTTTTGTGATGCGGATTTGGAAGTAGCATTCAGAAAGTCAACGTGTATTGTTAGAGATCTTCTGGGAAATGATTTACTCACTTGTAATTGTGGATCTGATCTCTATATAATTGAATTACAAGAATCGTCTTCTCCTACTCCAATCTATTTCATGGCCAAAGCATCATCAAGTCAAGCATGGTTATGGCATCGTCATCCCTCCCATTTGAACTTCGACACCATCAACTTACTTTCCAAGAAAGATATTTTGAATGGCCTCCCTCAATTGAAATTTGGCAAAGATCATTTATGTTCTTCTTGTGAGTTGGGTAAAGCAAAACAAATTACCTTCAAGTCATAAACTACTCCAAGCCAAAAGGTCAGTTACATCTACTTCACATGGACTTATGTGGTCCAATGCGAATAAAGAGTATCAATGGTAAGAAATACATCCTTGTGATTGTTGATGACTACTCCAGATATACGTGGACTCATTTTCTGGGATCCAAAGATAAAACTCCAGAAGTTCTCATCAATTTCCTCATAATAATTTAAAGAGGACCTCAGGCTCAGGTACAAACAGTGCGAACTAATAAAGGAACAGAGTTTTTGAACAAGACTCTTCAAACCTATTTTTCAGAAGAATGTATACATCACCAAATGTCAATTGCTCAAACACCTGAATAGAATGGCGTTGTCGAAAGATGGAACCGTACTCTCAGTGAGGCTGCTCGAACAATGTTAAGCGCCGCTAACCTTCCACTTTTCTTCTGGGCTGACGTAATCACAACTAAATGTTCTACACAAAACCGTTCACTCATGATCCCTAGACATGAACAGACAGCGTACCACATCATTAATAGGAGAAAACCCAATCTGAATATTCTACATGTCTTCGATTGCAAATGTTACATTGTAAGAGATGGAGATATTCTACTCAGTCAAGAGGTTATAGAGTCTACAACAAGAGGACAAGAATGAAAGTTGAAACAATTCATGTCAATTTCAATGAATTAAAAGAAATGGCATCAGATCATAACACCTCTGGCCCCGCTCCACAACGTCTGATGACGGCGTCTGAACAAAATAGTTTAGGCCCCGCACCTAAATGTCAAGATAATCTTCCTTCAACTGCTATAACAGATAATCAATCAATGTCAGAATTGGATATGTTGTTTAGTCTAATGTTCGATGAATACTTCAAAGGGGTTAATGAAGTTGTCTCAAAGCCTTCCGTTGTATCTGATCAAACCAATACAACTCAATCTACAACAACACATGTTACTGCATAATCACCTCCTTTAATTGTTCCAAACATAACTGATCCAAGAACTCCAACTACACAAGTTCATGTTGAAGAAGATACCAATAATCAAGCAGATGATGTAGTGTTGGATGCATATGAGTTTATCAATCCGTTTGCTACACCGGTAATAGAGGTTGGTGAATCATCTTCACATCAAATCGATTCGTCAAACATGCACCAACTCTACCAAATACATCCTTCTAAAAACCATTAGACTAAAGATCATCCTCTAGAACAAGTACGTGGTAATCCTTTAAGGCCAGTTCAGACTAGAAGACAGCTTGCTACTGATCTAGAAATGTATATGTTCGCAGTTACCGTTAGTAAAACTGAACTAAAGAACATCAAGGAAGCAATGGCGGATCATGCATGGATTGGAGCAATGTAGGAAGAACTTCATCAGTTTGACAGACTCGATGTCTGTTAACTTGTTGACAAACCCTTTAGCAAAATAGTTATTGGTCTAAAGTGGTTATGGAAAAACAAGAAAGCTGAAAAAAGTATTATAATTCGCAACAAGGCGCGTCTAGTGGCCAAGGGATATCGTCAAGAAGAGGGCATCGATTTTGAGGAATCGTTTGCACCAGTTGCTCGATTGAAGCTATTCGGATTTTTATAGCATACGCTGCACACAAGTCTTTTCCTATCTTCCAGATGGACATCAAAACGGATTTTCTGAACGGTCCACTAAAAGGAGGAAGTATATGTCAGTCAGCCAGACCGGTTTGTAGATCCATATCATCCAGAAAGAGTCTACCGCCTTAAGAAATCACTTTATGGATTGAAACAGGCTCCAAGAGCATGGTATGATGAACTATTAAAATTTCTAGTCTCAAGGATTTACAAAAGGTACTATTAACCCTACACTGTTTACGATAAGATACGAGGATGACATAATGCTAGTGCAAATTTATGTAGATGACATAATTTTTGGGTCAATAAGGCCAAAACTGTCTAAAAGGTTTGAAAAGTTAATGCATAGTAGATTTGAAATATCAATGATAGGGGAACTAAAATTCTTTTTAGGACTTCAGATCCACCAATCCCCAAAAGGTATCTTTATTAACCAAGCGAAGTACGCTTTGGACATCCATAAAAAGAATGGTATGGAAAATTGTGATAGTATTGGCACACCAATAACCACTAAACCTAAGTTGGATGTAGATTTTAGTAAAATACTCGTAGATCAAACGAAATACCATAGCATGATCCGGTCACTTATGTATCTGACATCTAGCAGACCAGATCTTGTTCAAGCAATGTGTTTTCTAGCACACTATCAAGCAAGGCCTAAGGAAAAGCACCTCAAGGAGGTTAAAAGAATCTTTCGGTTCCTAAAGAAGACCATTCACATAGGATTCTGTTAGGAAAATATTGTAAACAGACTTAATACTGTTAGTATTAAAGTTAAGTCTGTTAGTTATAGTTAGTTACTTTGCTGAATAGGTAGTAATGATAGTATAGATAGTTAAGTCTGGTAGAGCAAGTTAAGTTTGCCAGAATTATCTTATTTGGCAGTATTAAAGTTAATATTGCTTGGTCAGAAAGTTTTATGTCTGTTGTAATTTTAGTAATAGTTATCAATTAGCGTTGATTTAGGAAGAGATAAGCATTATCTCTTAACGCGTTTAGGGTTCCTTAAACCTATAAAAGGAACATAGAATAGTATTGTAAACATATCAGTTGATTGAGTATTCACAATCAAATAGTAATAGTAATAGCAATTTTAGTATTTGTTCTTGTGTTCGTCTTGGTATAGATATTGATATTCCGCGTCAATATTTATATTCACAGTCATTGTCTCTCATAGTATCTTTGGATTTATTCAAAGGACTATAAGTCGTTTAAGGCTCATTGAGATCCTGTTAATAAGGACCTACAATTGGTATCAGAGCCTCGTGGCTCTTGATCTAGGGTTTATAAGGTTTTCCTATGTATTTATTTTTCTGTAATTTTTTTTGGGTCCACAGACGCCCTTGGATCTTGAACAATGAGTAGTGTTATAGGTTCATTTTGGAGTTCAGTTATGCTATAATTCTTGATTGGAAAAGTTACCGTCCTTTACAAAAGCAAAAAATACTTATTATCTCTTCCTCATATCCTAGGACCTCAGCATTTGATTGTATGCCATATCCTAAACCTATCTTAACAGTTGAGCTCATCCCACAATCAATTAGCTTCCAAAGATTTTTAGAAGATGCAAACCAAGAATCAACAATTTTTTGTAAAGCATCTTTGTCCTTGACAGCTTTCATTCCTATTCTTCTATACTTTTTCAGCTTTTCATCTTTTTCAAAAATTTGATTAGCTTGAAAATTTAATTTTTCGGTTATAAGAAGATTGTTGTTTTGTGGGAGGCTCTAAGCTTGAGATTATAATTTCTTAACAGCTAGCTATGGGCAGTTTAAGGCAGCTTCTGGTCACCAAATTCAGATTGCAGTTCATCATACTTAGCTTCGAAGAGACATTATATTGAATCTTACACAATTTAGAGCACATGGATACCTCTATTATTCACAGTGGAAAGCCATTAGAGCATGATTGAGTTCCTCATCTGTAGTCTGCTACTATCACAATTTTCTGACCTTCAAGTCAATAGTCATCAAAGCTTCCTTTTCTGTTCTCACTGGCTTGAAATACTGACCTCTATCTGCTTCCTTGCCTGTACTTCCTTTGACCCTTTAAACATGTACTCCCTGGCAAAATGCCCAGTATTTGTGGCAATTGAACATTCGGACTTTTCTCTTTCAAATGCCACATTGCATTTTTTCCATCTTCTTGGCCTTATGCATGTCTTCTTGTAGAACTTCTTAAATCTTTTGGCTGTCATAGCATATTCTGCAATTTTATATCCTTTTCTATCCAAATCCAGAGCATCAATTTTGATTAGGTCTTCAGGTATCAAAATCCACATCATCTGCATTTGTGGCTTGAAAAAGATGGATAAACTTCTATCAGCAAGGACCAGAGTAGCAGTTGTTGTTGCTTTGGAAGGCGGAACAGTGGTATAAGAACTTATAACTTCATGAGTGTGGCTTGGGTTATGCTTGCTGGAAGAGTTTGGGGGCTTTGTGATAGATAGCCACATTTTCAGATGTAAGGGAAGAAGATGATGTCTTTTGGATGTCTTGTTCAAAGGACACTCAGATTATTGTATAAATCGTCTATTGACATGTGTCAATATTTTCTTCGTTCTCAATTGTCATGGACTAGGACTATATTCACACGTCAGGAGGTAAGAGACCTCAAATACTTGTGATTTGAGTCTTCATCTGATAACCGAGACCAAGGGCATCCAATTGTGATAGGAGTTTTTGGAACCTATCATACGCTTTCTCTAAGCTTTTTCCTTAGACGAGATATAAATGCCTCTAATGTTGTTTCAAACAGCTTTTTGCATTTTCTTCGAGTTCGCATTACCACCAACCTTGTCTTGATGGCTGCCCAGATCTCTTTGGGCATCATCCCATGCCATTTAAAACGTCTGAGATGATTATTTTGGAACAGCCATTAAGCAGTAGAGTTCTTGCTTTCCTTTCTTTCTCATTAGACAACTGTTCTTTCCTGTGTGGCTGCGAGGAAGGAACCCTGTATACACCATCCTACCTTTGGTGACTCGCTCTTTGAGTTCCCATTATGAATTCTACTTTCAAACCATCATACTATTTACTCATGATAATTTCCATCTCAATTGCCAGCGTATCATAATAATCTTTTTGGAGAACGCGGCAGTTAGTGTTATAATGTAGGAAAGTGTACTTTGTGGTGATTATTTGTGGTGGTTTAGCAGGTAGCATCTACTTTGTTGGATGCTGGAAACAGATCAATCCAAAGATGCCATCAATCTTTAAGTGAACGTTCCTCATCATCTATGAAGAGGAAATTTATAGTTTGCACAGACATGATTATTGATTTGAGTGGGAAATAAAGGTTTTGATCCTATGTTCAATCTGTGTAAAGTCCCTTTGTGGCTCTGGGTCTGCATCTTCTAAAATTCTTTGGAAGCTAAATTGATTGTGGGATGGCTCAACTGTTTAAGATAGGTTTAGGATATGGCATACAATCAAATGCTGAGGTCCTAGGGTATGAGGAAGAGATAAGTAGAGGTATTTTTGCTTTTAGGGAAACAGATGCAGGATATTATGACATCCCACTATACAGCAGATTTAAACAAGTAGAGTACAAAGGTGTCCCCCATCCTCTTAGTGGTGATTATACCCCTAGGGAACAGGAGGACATAGATGATTCTCTGTATGAGTATGGTAAATATGGGCCTCAACCTCAATCTCCTAGTCCTACTGAGTCTGATGCAAGTTCACTGTTTCTCTACTTGGTCAATCAATGGACAATGAGGGGAACTAGGAGCAGTATCTGACCATTCAGTCAATGATGACCCTATCCATGACCATGTCCCTATACCTTCTATTGAGCAGGTTACCATTGTCACCAAAAGACTCAACCACAAGTGCCTAAACCCCAACAAAAAGTTGACCCTAGTTGTGCACAGCATGTAAAAACTCCTAGGCAACCAATTAGGACACCAGTGACTCCCTCACCTATTCCTTCATATAATAGACAGAATTGGAATCAAAGAATGGAAAGGGACTTAGGTGCAGGATATTCTTTTGAAAGAAAACCATGTTTTGTGTGTGGAAGTCTTAGTCACTTGATTAAGGACTGTGACTATTATGAGAAGATGTTGGCAATGGGGAAGCTGCTCTAAGGCCAAAAAGGGTGGTTCATGCTGAGTTTAGGCAAAGCTACACCAGCCTGGACATAACATAACAGGGTGCATAAAGCAAATTAATTCACTTCCAGACCCTGCTACAATAAGTAAACATTACGACCCAACTTAGTACTGCTAAAACAAAAACTATTAAAAAATGTAGGGTATAATGTTAATAATGGTCATGGATAATGTTAGTACTGTTAGTTCAGATGTCACTTCAAATTTAGTCGGTAGTTTAGATTTAATACTGGCAAGCCAAAATGTTAATTCTGGTAGTGTGCATGTTAATACTGCTAGAGTATTTAGACCAGTATCAAACCAGACTTCATACAAAACCAGCCCTAAACTTTCACAGGTGAATCTTAACAGTCCAAAGAAATGTTTTTCAAAACAAAGTTCACCTGTAAATAGACACTTTTCAAAAAATACAGCACACAAGTCAAATACATATGCTGTAAGGGAAAAAAAAAATAAAATGGGCATGCTGTTAAAGACCTCAGCAGTTGTGTTTCGGAGAAAAGTAATACCACTCTCCAATAACCAATGTGGACCAACCCCTGATTCTAATTTTAATGTTTATAGAGGTCCAAAAGGCAGACCCTAGCCTGCGAAGCCTGGTCCCTAGAGAAATTATCTCTTTTTGATTGTGCAGGATTCATCCACTGAAGCTATCTGGAGAATAGAGGTATTTTTGATAGTGGATGCTTTGGGCACATGACTGGTATTAGGGCCATCTGATGGATTATCAAGAAATATCCAAAGTAGGATCTGTTTACTTTTGGAGGAAGTAATGGTAGTATCAGTGGAAGGTACAGTTAGATTAGAAATTTTGTTGTTGATGATGTGGCTTTTGTGAGGTAACTTGGACATTTTAATCTGTTCTTCATATCTTCAGGATTTGTGATAAAAAGTTATATGTACTTTTTATAAAAAATAGTGTTTTGTGGTGTACCTCTACTTCAGATGCTTGATGAAAATCAGGTCATTTCTTAAGTTCCTAGGAAACGCAAAAATGTTTATTTTGATATGATGAAAATGTTGATTCTTAAAAGGATACACCTGTTATTAGCAAAAGCCTCATCTAATGATGCTAAATTGGGATCAGGAGGTTAGGTCACCTTAATTTTCAATAATTAAAGTATCTTGTGTAGGGATACTTCTAGTTTCGTGGGTTACCTTCCACGAGTTGCTAAAAATGACCACACTTGTGTTGCTTGTCAGAAGGGAAAGCAACACAAGGCCTCCTGTAAGGCCAAGATTGACAGGTTTGTGACCCACCCATTACACACCTTGCATATGGACTTATTTGGACCTACCTCTGTGAGGAGTATCAACCATGCAAGTTACTGTCTAGTGATTATTGATGACTGTTCAAGGTTTTGTTGGGTATTCTTTCTAGCCAAAAAGGATGAGACTAGTGACATCCTTAAGACTTTTATAAGACAGATAGAAAACCAACTTAATCAAAAAGTAAAAATCATTAGAACAGATAATGGGACAGAGTTTAAAAACAGGGTTATGCTTGAGTTCTGTGGGGAAAAGGGTATAAAACAGGAGTTTAGTAATGCAAGGACTCCTCAGCAAAATGGGGTTGCTGAGAGAATGAATAGGACCCTTATAGAGGCTGCTAGGACTATGCTAGCTGACTCACACTTACCTACCACTTTTTGGGCAGAAGCAGTCAAATACTGCATGCTATACTTCAAACAGGGTAGAGTGACCAAGCCTCAGACAAAACTCTTATGAGCTTTGTTTGGCCACAAACAATCCTTAGCTACATAGAACATTTGGGTGCACTTTGTTATCATTTCAATACTCTTAGCCCACATAGGAAAGTTTGATGAAAAATCTGATGAGGGTTTTCTTGTTGGTTACTCTTGTGAACAGTAAAGCCTTTAGGGTTTATAATTTAGTAACCAAAAGAGTTGAAGTAAACCTTCATGTCAACTTTCTTGAGGAAAAAACCAATGTACAGGAATAGGCCATAGGTAGATGTTTGGATTAGACTATCTTACAGATCTCTATGTTATATACCGTGTCTCTTTGCAAAATCAAGCTAACCAATGAGGTTCTAAAGTGGTCTTTGATATTGATGTGCGACTGAGGAGGCTGCAGGACATGATGGTGGTTTCTATCTTACATCCTCTAACTGAAGAAACTAGAAAAGCAGCCTATTTCTGATAAGGATTGCTACAAAGAAGGACTCACTCCCAAAGCAGCCATCTTATAACAAATATCCAAAAGTCTGTCTGATGACATTATGACCTTTGAAAGGAGCTAGGATGTCTTGCTATGAAGCACTTTGGACCAGTACCTGCAACAGCACCTACCAGTACTCATCCTGTTAATACTGGTAGTACTTAATTTAATATGCTTTTGAGGAAGTTAATACTCGACAATATTAAAGCTATCTATCCTAGTGTTGTACATGAAAGAAGTGGTCTTCTTTGATTGCAGATGATGATGAGTATGCCTGAAATTAAGGATTTAAGATATAATCAAAGTGACAGGTTATCTTTGAAAATAAGGGCTTCTTATGATGATGATGGGATATACTGATTTTCAACAAGCTATCGGATAAGGTACGATGTCATTTACAAACCACACTCTGAGGATTCACTATGCTCATCATCAAAGTCAAATCCTTGGAGATACTAATCACTGTTAAGACTTAGACAAGCTCTATCAAGAAGATACTGAAGCTCATGCTCTAGTGAGACCACATACAAGCACAGCAAAGAAGCAATCTTTAAGATCAACAACATGTCTTTTTGCTTGCTTTTTATCTCAATCTTGAAACCAAGAAAAGTCTCAGAAGGCTCTTGAAGATGAAATCTGGGTGGAAGCTATGCAGGATGAACTTTTGCAGTCAAGCTATTCAAAAGTATGGTATTGGTCAGATTTACCAATGGTGCTAAGTGATAGGTTCTAAATGGGTATACAGGACAGAAGGATGAGAGGGAGTTGTTGTCAGGAACAAGCACGGCTGGTTGCTTAAGGTCATAGGCAAGAAGAAGGGATTGACTATGATGAGGTTTTTGCTCCTGTAACAAGAATAGAAGCTATAAGGTTGTTTTTGTCCTTTGCCTCATTTATGGGGTTTATAGATTATCAAATGGATGTTAAAAGTGCTTTTCTATATGGCACTATTGATGAGTGGTTTATGTCGCAAACTCCTTGTTTTTGTTGATCCTGATCATCCTACAAAAGTTTATAAGGTGGTCAAAGCTTTGTATGGATTGCACCAAGCCCATAGAGCTTGGTATGCTACATTGTCAACTTTCCTTAGGCAGCATGGATACAAGGTGGGGAACCATTTGAAAGACTTTATTCATTAGAAGAAGACAATAAGGATTATCATGTTGGTTCAGTGTATGTTGAGACCATCATTTTTGGGTATACCAAAAAAGTCTTGGTGTGATGAGTTTGAGTTTTGTGCAAAGAGATTTCAAATGAGTTCCATGGGTGAACTTACATTTTTTTAGGTCTACAAGTCAAGCAGAAAAAGGGAGAATCTTCATATCTCACAGACAAGTATGTGCTGATAATACTCAAGAAATTTGCTCTTGGAAATGTTAAAGATGCCATCCACTCCCATGGAGACCAAGTTGGCCCTTTGACAAAGGATGAGGAAGCTTTGTTGTAGATGTTACACTTGTACAGAATCTATGATAGGTTCCCTCATGTTACTTAACTGCTTATAGACTTGATTTATGTATGCAGTTTGTGTTGTGTTTCACGTTTTCAGGTAACTCCAATGACTATCTCTTCTCAATGCTGTCAAGAGTGGGATCTTCAAGTATTCAGGGCAAACCAAACTTGGGTGTATGGTATCCTAGGGAATCACCTCTTGATTTGGAAGCATTTCTCTGATAGTGATTTGGTGGTTCCAACCTTGCTGGACAATCCACAACAGGTGGTTGTCAATTTCTTGGTCAAAGACTTATCTCATGGCAATGTAAGAAACAGACTATTGTAGCCACATTCAACAACTGAAGCTGTACTATGTAGCTGCCTGCACAAATTGTGTGGACAAGAGTTGTGGGTTTCAAAATCAATTGTTGGACTATGGTTTCAAGTTCATGAATATCCAAAATTCCCATGATTATGAAAGCACAAATTGCATTGTGAAGAACCCAGTCTATCATTCTAAGGACCAAACACATTGAGATTCGTCAACCACTTCATCGAGAGTGTTTTGAGAGATAGTCATAAGTGTGGAGAAAATCACAACCAGACTTAATGTTGCTGATTGTTGACCAACCATTTGATGGACAACGGTTTAATTACTGGTGGTTAGCATTGGTTATGACAACCCATAGCAACATTTAATGGGAGGCTTAGATGTATAGTTTGTTAATTCTTGTAGCTAAGTAATCTTAATACTGTTAGTTAGTAACTTTTAACCCTGGTATTTAAGTTAGGGTTTTAATGGTAGTGGTCATATTAAATTCTGTTAAAGTTAATACTTGGTGTTAGTTGAGTTCATTCGGGTAGTTGTTTTTCTTTAATTCTGTCTATAACAAATTTTTGCAATATGGTTTTCTTTGTTTTAGTTAGAATTTTACAGGCATAGCTTGGATGCAAAGGAGGAGTGTGTTAATTCTGGTTGAAAAAGAATTAATTCGGGTTGACTCTAAATTAATTCTGTTTGACCAAATTAAGTCTGGTAGTGTAAATTGTTAATACTGGTAGTTTATTGTTAGATGGTTGCGGGAATTTAATTATTTTGACTTTTTCTGTTTAATCACTATTTAAATGTTATCGTTAGAGATTTTTACGACGCAATAGTCGCACAACAGAGTAGCTATATATAGATAAAGTTGATTTTTTCTTTCATACTTATCTTTTTATGCTTCTTTTCTTTTGACCAAAGTATAAATTTCTTTTTATATAACAAAATAGTCAAGAGTTCTGTTACCAGCATCTAAATTTCACCGCATCAAAAACCAAAGTATTTCAATACGATCGTCAAATGCTAATTATAGTATTGTGACAAACACAATCAGTGGGGTTTTGCGCCATAACCTGAACGAGAGTACAGGGTTTGCTGAGATAGTGGATTTTCTTCGAGGTTCCAACCTCAGGTATGCTTTAACTGCTAATCCACCTATCTATGATTCTCTAGTAAAACAATTTTGGCAGAGTGCTATCACCACTTCTAACGCCGATGGGCCTCTAGAAATTAGTGCAACAATTGATACCATAAGGTACTCAATCTCTGAGGCATCAATTAGGGATTCACTTCAATTAGATGATGCCACAGGAATTACAATGTTGCCAAATGCTGACCTTTTTGAGGGTATGAGGCAAATTGGGTATCCTTAGATGGAACCTTTACCTTTTGGAAAAGTTCTATCTTTCACACCCAATGGCGTTTTTTTAGTACCCATCTTTTACACTGTATAAGCTCTAAAAGTGGTGGATGGGATCAATTTGGTAGCAATATTGCTACTGCCTTGATCTGTCTATCCTCTGGTAGAGTTTATAACTTTTCTAAGCTTATTTTTGATGGTATGGTGGCAAATTTGAAGAGCAAGACAAAGTTTTTAATGTATCCCTGTTTTCTGCAAATGAATTTTGGGATAGTCCAAACAGAAGACAAAACCCTTTTCGTGCTTGTGAGCCTGACCATAAAGTCTTTTAGGTAATTCGAAAAGGGTTTTAGGGGGGCACAAGAACACTTTATTGCCTTCTATGTAACTTGTGGACTTACTAACCATTAATGCAGGACAAGATAAATGTATGTTGTCGTCCTCACCAACCCTCCTCATCAACACCTCAAGCACCAATCACCACCTATTCCAACACCAACACCACCACCTATCCCAACACCAAACATCACACCTATTCCAACACCAATACACCACCTATTCCTACCACAACACCAACACCTTACCAAACAACAATTGCACCACTATTCCATACACCTAAATCACCACCACCACCACTTGAGGACTGGAACCTCCAACAGATGAGCCCCATCTATGAGGAGCAATCTCCTGGTCACATCATTCTCACCCTCACAAGAACAGCTCATAGTCACATGCCTATGGATTATTGCTTCAAGCAGTTCATAAGTTGCTTTCAAGATTTGATAGCTTGGAATTGGATCTAAAATAAAACAAGGCTAACACCTGGGAAATGCAATAGTGAAGACTAGTCAAGAATAGTTGAAGAAGTTGGAAGGGTTTATGAAAAAGTGGAAATTTGGTTTTGACGATTCTGAGGAAGAAGACCTGAGGCTCAAGGGAGGAAAAGTCATAGATAATCCTCAAGTTTCTTCAGTACAAGGAATGAGTTACTCTCATACAACAAAGTAAACACTTAAGGGGGGACAAGTGAAGAAATAAGTCTAGACACTCTTGAAGGCAGCCAAAACTCTCCAAAGGTTGCTCTTTAATTCCACAGGTCCAATTGACAAGGGAAGGAGATACAAGAGAAGAAAAGAGACTAAAGGTAAGAAAGTAGTCTCAAGCTTGGACTTTCAAGAAGAGGTTGATGATGTTGCTGAACAGGTTAATACTGCTGGTGAGGTTAATACTGCTGGTGAGATTAATAACTGTGATGAGGAAGTTATATGTTAGAGAAATTAACACTTGGAGTATTAAAAACTAATACTGGTATTGAGCAAGCTAGTACTGTTGGTGAAGATAAGGGACAAAGAGAAGGGAAAGCTCCTATGCTCAGTGAAGAAACTCCAAAGAAGTCAAAGGAACAAATTTTACAAGAAGAAGCTAGCCTTGCAGAAGCAATAAGATTAGATTCCTTACAAAAAGAAAAGGAGGCTAAGCAAATACATTTGGATGCCTCTCCTAAAACAACGGAATTGCAGAGAAGAAGAGTTGTTCTTTTTTTTTATAAAAACTTCACAATTTTTTTTTTTTTTATTATTTTTTTTTTGTACTTTTTTTTTTTTTTTTTTTTTTTTATTTTTTTTTCATGAGAACAGAAGAAAAGAAAGCTCAAGTATAATTTGAGGCTCAGGATTATACAAATGAAGATTTGGGATTTGATTAGAGCCAAAGCTTGAAGCTAATGCAGAGTGTCAAAAGAGCTGAATAGAGTGAAATTCAAGGAGAAGATTTTGCAAAGAGATGGTGGGATCTTGTGAATCAAAAGAAAGAGGTTTTTGCTGAAGAAAGAGCCAAAGCTAAAAGAGAACAAGCCATGAAACCAAATCACTGCTGAAGACTTATATGATGAAACTACTTGAGAATCAAGGACATGGATGTTAATCATGCTGAGGTACATTGAGGTTTTGAGAAGGTCAAGAAAGAGTTTGACAAGCTTGTGAAACAGGGTTGAGTCTAGCCTCCAATAAGTTTTGAAGCTTACTAAAGGATCAGTTTGAAAGAATTTGGTGAAGAGCTCAGACTGAGACTCCAATGTGACTGAAAGAGAAAAGGTGATGAAGCAAAGGAGGAGTGTACAACAAAGAAGTTATGGAAAGAGAAGAAAGCAGATGGCGAGGAAAGGAAATGCATACAAGTGTGGATAAGAATAACTCTGAAGATTCAGATAAGGTTGGTGAGCAAGAAGAAACTGGACAGGTACTGACATTAATATTAATCCGATTCTGTTGCAATGAAACACCTAGTGTAGCTCACTATAAGATATTAAGCGAGGGAGAAAAAGGGAGTATATCATTTGTTAGGGCAAGATGGAACAGATGTAGTTATATATTAAATTGGTGCAATGATGATATCTATATCTAGAGATGACATTACTGAGCTGTATAGGATTGTGATGAATAGATATGGAATGGATGGGCAAGTGGTTGAGTTTAGAAAGGGATTTTGGAAATGTTTAAGTATTTTGTTTGAGGGAACCTTTTGCTCAGTTCTATATGGTGTGAGATAGGACATCAAAATGATTATAAGTTGGATGATAAGTCTTGATACTTGTAGGGTCATTGTTTGAACTTTAGAGTCTATGGATGTTTACATGTTGTCTGATAGAAAGTATCCTTTATCTGCTGAGGTATGTCAAACTATGTTGAAAATGAAGCTTTTGGATGGAAAGATGAATGAGGATTGCTATAGAATGTTGAAAATGATGGAAAAACAAGCTGGAATTAGAAAGTAGTGAAGTTTGTAAGGTTAAAAACCTAGGATAGAAGATGAGAAGGATAACACTTGGTGAAGGTGCTATGCACTAACACAACAAATGGTTATCAGTTCACCATGTTTAATCAACATAAGGACTGGCTAGTCAAAAAAGCAACGGCTCTTGGTAAAGACCTCTTAAATCCGTTTATTGGTTGACAATTGCAAATAATTTGTATGGTTTTCAACTCAACATATCTGTTAAAGTGAAAGAGTTGGGGGGCTAGCTCAAGTTTATTTAGGGCTTGTGGTAATGGCAGTGAAAACCTATCTTGTCCATAAGATTATGGCTTGTGGTAAAGACATATTGCAAAATCCATAATTAGATGGTTGACACTTTACCAAAAAGTGGATGGTATATCTATCTCACCAAGTTTTGTGTACAAGAGTTGGCACTTGGTTATCAATCCACCATGGAAATTTTCCTTTTCTAGGTGCCAAAGGATGACTAGCCTGAGCAAACGTACAGCGTAAGGGCCATATCCAATCGTGATGGCTGTAATGGTTTGACCAAAAACACATATGGTATTCAACTCACCAAGTTTCTAGTACTGAGAGTTGGAACATGGTTTCAGTTGGACCATGGACATACACCTTTTTGGTGGCCAAAGAATTTACTACTCCAGGTTAATGGCTAACTGGTAAAGAGACATCAAATCCATTTTAAATTTTCCGATGATTCACCTCTCCAGGGTTACAACCTGCGGAAGTGATGAGAATTAGGACTGAAACTTTATGATTTGATGTACAAAATTGTCAATGTTGCTGATACAATGGATTGATGAATAGCTTTGAAGGCTAGTTGCTGTCAAGATTTGAAGACTTAAAGACATATTATTTTGAAGACAGAAGTTCAAGACAATCCTCTAAGCCCAAAGTGATGCCAAAAGTTATGAAGAACTTGAAGGTTCATGATTGTAGATCAAGTTAGGGGGAGGTTTGTTAGGAAATTTTTGGAAACTGACTTATTTACTGTTTGTATATAAAGTTAAGTTTGTTTGTTATAGTTAGTTACTGTAGTTGAATAGTTACTATGATAGTTTAGAGTTAAGTCTGGTAGAGCAAGTTAAGTCTGCCAGCATTAACTTAAGTCTGGCAGTATTAAAGTTAATACTGCTTGGTCAGACAGTTAAGTCTGTTGTAATTTTGGTAATAATTATCAATTGCGTTGATTTAGGAAGAGATAAGCATTATCTCTTAACGCGTTTAGGGTTCCTTAAACCTATATAAAGAAAATAAGGATTAGATTGTAACACGTCAGTTGATTGAGTATTCACAATCAAATAGTAATAGTAATAGCAATTTTAGTATTTGTTCTTGTGTTCGTCTTGGTATAGATATTGATATTCCGCGTCAATATTTATATTCACAGTCATTGTCTCTCATAGTATCTTTGGATTTATTCAAAGGACTATAAGTCATTTAAGGCTCATTCAGATCCTGTTAATAAGGACCTACAGATTCTATTATCCGAAGGACTCTGGTTTTAAACTAATCGCCTTTTCAAACGCAAATCATGCAAGTTGCTTAGATACGTATAAGCTTACATCGAGCGGAATTCAATTAGTAGCTGATAAATTAGTGAGTTGGTCATCCAAAAAGCAGGACTGTACATCAATGTCTATAGCCGAGGCTGAGTATGTGTCACTATCTGCCTGTTGCGCTCAATTCCTTTGGATGCGAACTCAACAGATAGATTATGGCTTCTACTTCAATAAAATACATATATATTGTGACTCAAAGTCAGCCATAGCTATCTCGTGTAATCCGGTTCAACACTCCCGCACCAAGCATATCAATGTCTGATATCACTTTATCAAGGGTGCAAAGTAGAAAATGGTATAGGTGAATTGTACTTTTATCGGACAATTTACCAGTTAGCATTAATTTATACGAAAGCTCTTTCGAATTAAAGGTTGAGAAGTACTTTGTTCTGCCGACACGGTATAGATGTTTGACTCAGCTGAACTGGAGGTCTAGCATAATGAAACTGACTTGAATGTCCTCAAAAACACAAAAAATTGTAAATAATTATTCAAAAAGAAAATATAAAAATATAAAACCAAGAAAAAGAAAATATAAAAATAAAAAATCTTTAAAAACAAAATACAAAATCAGAAATTTTCAAAAATACCAAATAGAATCTTCTCGACATGCCTCTTGGAATCGATAACATTTACGTACCTAGAAATGTCGATTAACATTGACACTAGTGTGTAAATGAAGTTTGAGCAAGAGTTCAAACGTTTTAAAACATGTCATTTCTATTTTCTATATGGCTTACAGTTACTTCAGACAGTAACCTGGACCCAAACGTCACGGGAATATGTACGCTTCAGTGCGCTTATCCTAAGATAAGGAGAGAAATCTTTTTTCATTGGTTTTCAAAATTGTTGGACACATTTTTTAAGTGCTTTAAATGTCAAATACTAATAGTATCTTTCAATACTATTACGTGTGGTATCTTTCAAAAGTTGTGTGTTCAACACTCCTTTCTCACGATACATTTAAAAGTTGAATCATTTTTTATATGTGGATCAATTAAAGAGGGGAAGCTTTTAAAACCAAGTTTTAATGTTGATTAGACACATCCTCATATGTCTATTTAGTGTGTCTAAAACATTTGAAAAAGTTTAAACAAGTGAATAATCTTGAATGTCAAAAATAGTTGTAGACAAGTGTGTATATATCGAAAAACGCGTCAGCGATCGAAGCTACATTTGGTCTAGAGAAATCGAAAACCGCGCCAGTGGCCTAGTGACCATCCGTTTTAGATATACCCCCATACTATGTCATAACTCAATTTCTCATTTTGTTTTAAACACATAAAAGTGGCTCAATCTTGATTTCACATGGAATTTAGAACATCTGAACCATATTTTATCAATGTCTTTATACGTGGTGTCGTATGTGTGATAATCAGGAGGAGCAAGGGAAAAATGTTCCATTAGTTCATGCAACATATTTGGTATTATTTTTTTTCTCCATTAAACTTTTTTAAGTCTCAAATTTTAATCAATTGGTATGAAAATACTAAGAGATTTACGATTTTCATATGGGGAGAAATGTGATTAAAATATGATCAATAAAAAGTAATGTGATCTAGAAGACTCAAGAGTGTTAGTGAAAATAACTCTTACCTCCATTTGCGAAACAATTTCAAATACCGATGCACATGTGTGTAGGGGGGTATTTCAAAAGACAAAACTTTCAAAGTGTTAAACGTTTTGATTTATATCAAACTTTTTGATTGACTTTCAAAGGGTTTTATGTTTTCGATCACTATACCCAACAACCAATTAACTCACGACGTCGATGAAGTCATAGGGTGTTTACAGTTAGGTATATGTCCCATGATCCAACCAGAACCAGAGGGATCTACCCATGGACAATCCATAGTTAGATTAGAAGTCCTTAGGTATGATGTGGAGATGAATGAGAAAAGGGAATAATGTTATGAGTTATCACTGGAACAATCACAACATGGTGATAGTAATGACGTCTTGGTAATCATTGAAGGGGTTAAAGAATGAAAAAGACATGTAAGGATACAAGGTGAAAAGAAAGAAGCCCTCCATACAACTTTAGGCAGAAACCGGGTCAACACATAATCTATCAAAATCACAAAGATAATTATTGGAATTAAAGAAAGACGTCATGGACCCAGTGATGCAATGAAAAATCCTTCCCAACCATTCAAGTTTCTCTCAAAAGATACGTGTCTCATTTATCACGGAGATATACACATAATCTATTGACATCTCACTCCGAGATTGTTAATATTGAAAAGGTGGCAGTCAACTCTAGCCTTCGAGTACTAAAACCAAAGTGCATAAATCGAGTCTAGAGCCAAAATAGATCAAATATGAATCTCATTAGGACACATCATCAAAATACACTTTTTGAATACAAATAAGTTCATAAGTTGTAACAAAGAGTCCTACGCATTATCCTTGTGATTTTGCTAGAACATTTAGAGTGATGATCTTCAGCATTTCACAATGAAGAATGGAAATCCTTTCAATGTCAACATCAAACAGCATAGCGGTAGGTAACATGGGAAATCTTGTAAAAGATCAAACATGTGATAACTAGGAATACAATGCGAACCAGGCTTATGAATTGACGAGAAACACACATAATTGTTGTTGTTCACGTCATAGTTTACAATAATGATTCACCTATACTCGTCTGTTATCCTTACTTGTATGGGAATCCGGATATAGGAACAGCTATGGAATATCGAAAAGCTTTGTTAGCGTCTCTAGGCATGTCAGCTCTAGATAAACCACACATTCAGCTGGAAAACCTGTCAAGCAGATTCATTCATGATTCGAATCCTGATGGCGCAGGCACCGATGAAGGCGTAACTACCTCATTCCAGCTCTGTCACATTCATAGCCACATGCTCATACATCGATCGACAAAGATAAATACATGATGAAAGCTCAAGTACACAATATAATACTCTACAGCATCTCAAATTAGCAAGAACTTCCTCAAAGGCAACAAGAACAAGTTACTAAATCATCAAAGTCATACAAATTATCTAATCTGTAGGGAGATTGTTAGCCTTGATGAAATAAGGAGATTGCTAGATTTCAAGTCATATATAAGCATGTTGATCAGCAAAAGATGATGTAAGATTTAAAGGTCTTGAAAATCAAAGTCAAAAGACAAATGCTCAAGATCAAAGATCACTAAGCATGAAGGAACACAGTCTACCTCTACAAAGTTCAATACAAAGACACAAGACTGAAAAAGGCAAAGCTCATAAAGTCAAATCTTCATCAGGATCAATAATGTAAAGATATTGATGGCCCTTGCATTGAGGGAGACTGTTAGCCTTAGAAATATACAAAGTCAAACAAGAATGTAACGGTCATCTTTATTAGTGTTAGTCCCTGTGATAGGAAATTTTTATTAGGATAGTCGGGTACACGAGATTGGACATAAAGCTAATATTGTCCATGTATCGGGCCAAAATCCTAACCAAAGCCAAGCCCGACCCATCTTGGTTCAACCTAGGCGTCCCTTATGGTAATGCCTATATAAGGAACCATTTCCTCAAGTAGAGAGAAGGTTGGTTTCATTTATTTCATTCAAGTATTCCTTCCACCTCATTTTCTCTCTTCCTCTCTCTCTCTAACTTTTTCTCTCTACATTTTTATGTTGATGTGTCGTTGTGTGGTGTAAATTTTATGATTTCAAGTTTTAAATTTATATTTTGCCGACTTAACCAAAAACAACACTTTAACGGGCAGTGTACCCGATCGGTGGTAGTTTCGTGGTAAGTAGGGTGTCGATCACTAAGAGCGAGAAACAATCTTTCAATTTATTAATATTTTGGTTATCTAAACTAAGTTAATTTTATTCTATGTTAAACCTATGCTAAACCTATGTTAATCCTAAATCTAACGGATAAGGGGGTTTTCAGCCTGAGAGACTGGCACGGGTTTTGTGGTGACTAAAATCAACTTAAGACACTAAAATACACGCAAGCAAATTAACATAAGATAGAAGAGTGGTCTAGCCAAATATAAGAAAACTGTATTAACCATTATTAATCTAATCAGAACGTTGGTTTGTTTATTTAGTGCAATGATTACTTATCTCGAGGCGGCATATAATTCTTAAGATTAAGGCGGTACTTCTTCCTTAAACCTAGACACGTAGAATTCTGTCACAATTAAACACATCCTCATAAAGCATCATTATTTGCTGATTATAATCTATCTTAGGGATTAACGCAATGGTGATCTTGTTAAACCCTAGCTCATAGAGACTTTACCCACTTACTGCTTAAAGGCAATTCATACACTAGTAGTCTACTAACTAAGTCTTTACCAATTAATCGAGAACGTACTCGTTGATCCCAAGGTCACCTGATGGTCCAACTAAGCTCACAATCTAAGGGTAAAGATAGGTCATTATTTGTGATCATATTGGTCTAGATGTATAAATTACCATATGTAGACCTATCCCGGCATCTAGATTAATTGGTCCATATCACTAGATCCAGTTGAATAATAGGTCGCATACAAAAGCGCGTAAACAAGTATAAACTGATAAACATAAACAAGCAATCAACGATAAATTAAGCAATCGAGATAAACTAACAAAACATTCAGATCTTCATAATAATGACTAATACCCGAAGGCATTAGCCTTCAAACATCATAATCAATACAAGAGTAATAATTTGACCAAGGTAAACTAACCGAGCTAACGAATGATACCAAAAACTAAACGATTACAAGAGTATAAGAGATTACAAGTTGTTTCCTATGGAATTGATTACGTTGCAAGACCTCTTCTGCTCTTCTTCTCCTCTGAAAATCGACTTTTATGGTTTAGGTATCAAAATATGATTTAGCACACTTAAAACTCGTTTTTGAGTTTTCTATTTATAAGGTCAAAAAAGGTCGATACGGGGTATCAAAAGGTATCGATACGGCGTATTAGGGGGTTTCTTGAAGTAAGGACCACGTTTGATATATTTCATAATATTTTATTTTCATAGCTTGAATACGGCATATATGATTCTTTGGATACGGTGTATTAGATCTTGTTTCCTTTGTGGTCTTTTGTGAAGTGCAGGCACAGATACGCCGTATCTTCCTTGATGGATACGGCGTATTGGATGTCAGAATTAGTTTTCTTCATATTTCTTTGTTTAAACTCCAGAATGCGTGCCTTTTTGCTAATCTTCACCAAGTACTCCATAATTACTGCAATTCTCAAATACAAACGATTAAGTAACAATTCTTTGCAATAATTATACAAAATGGGTTAATTACATAGGATAAATGATGCTATAAAAGTGATATTATTTGATGTCATCAAGGTGTATGAAACCCCATCCACTAGACTGAGGTACCAGAC